>DWBA01000705.1:0-12254 GCA_018236825.1 Apodemia zela
CGTTTGTGTTTTTCAAAGAATGTTTAATTTTAAATATATCATGCTCGCCTACTGGTGTTAATAACATAGTTTTATTACTATTAGGTAATATTGGTATATATGTGTATTTCATTAATATGTCATTTTAGGTACTTGGTCTCGTCTGGTTAATAAAAAGTTAAATTTAATTTGTATTATAATTAAATTATAGACAATAAACTAAAGGTTCGGATTCCCTTTTGAAATCGCAAAAGAACGCAAGATCAATTCAAGTATAGGTTATTATTGACATTTGACGTTGCAACATTTTAGAACACTTTTCCCAGATTCAATTCTCGGGTCGGACAAAATGTTATTGGGTTTTGACTTTTGTCTGTGTAGAAAATCTCAGCAGCAACTCGTAATGTGGTGGTGCGCTAAAACCCTTTTGTCTGTTATAAGTACGTAAAGTTATCGGGCCGCGTTAACGCAAGAAACAAACCACAGTCAAAAATGAAAATGCGGCGATGGGAATCACCAACCATCTCGACAACTGACAAACCGGTAACAATAACCGGAGCATCTATAAAGTGACGTTCGGTGTCCGCTACTTACCCATCAAAGGAACGGCGGTTTTTATATTATTTATTTTAATAACTGTATTGCTTTTGTGCAGGTGTATCTCAGCCAATGTCTTCACCTCAAGTTCCTGAGCCAATGTTAGCGGTGCAGGCGGTTTCACAGCTGACTGACTCTACAGAACACGACTACGTAACCAGCATGTTGGCTGCTTGGGGTCAATTTCTAATGGACGATCTTGTCGCTACCGCTAATGGTAACAAGGTAACTGTTACGAACCTTTTAATGCACCAATTAACAAGAATGTTAGTTTTTCTTTAACGAAATTGTTCAAAAATAAATAGTTCCTCATTGGTCTAAGGTTAGCCTGCTTGGCTTGGCTTAGTAAAGTGTTAATAATTTATTTATTTATTAAACACTTCACTGTTTACAAATAAAGTTACATAAAATAATTAAATGATAATAAAAAAACGAGCTTATCGTGTAGTGAGATTTGTTCCAGCTAATTGACACAAAGAAGACAGACATAGACACAATGTGCACGACGTAAACAAAACTAAACATAAATGTAAACAAATAAAAAGAAATTATAAACTTAAACTTAAAAAGAAGAAGAAAAAAACTAAAATTACATGGTATATATGGTCTAATCATATAAAATATCAAACGAACGTTAAACTATAAGTACCACTTTCTATTTCCCTAGTTGACAAATTGGTGAATTCCTAATTCCCTAGTTGAAAAATTTTACTCAAATTCTGCTGACTTTCTATTAACACTATTCTCCATTCGAAGGAACTGGCGTTATGATATTTATTGATTCAATAAATAGAATTCCTATTGACAATCAGAATCACAAATTTATTATGTTTTGTATATTCTCCCTAAAGTCGGTCCGGGCCCTATTTCCTTCTGATATTTTATCATTTTAGACATATTGCCCCATAATTAAACTTCTGGGTTGGTCCAGGACCCTTACAGTAAAAAAAGACATTGAAGAAAAGAAAAAGAGGAGATGGCTTCCTAACAACCAGTTAAGGCGAGCAAAGTCATCCCTAAGTAGATAAGGTTACTGGTAAACTTATGCATATGGCGTTACATTCCTGCCGCACAGATAACAACCTACCATTAACATCTTTCAATTATTAAAACGTAAATTGTTACGCTTGATTTAAATGCACTAACCCGCTACATAATATTCAACTTCCCACTTTCGACATTAGTTACACTTCGACAGACAAAGAACTAACAAGAAATGGTTGACAATAATTAAGGCCTTTTCCCTGTCACTGAACTATTAATGGAAGATTTACAAATATGAGTTATGTCTTGAAGCCTATGATTTCGAATGTTAATTATCTGCTATAATCGATTACGGGCTTCAAGCTAAAGCTATTTCACACGTCGCGTCGTTGCCAGTGATGCGAAGGCCGGCGGACGTAAGCTTTTTGTTTAAAAGAACGGATGATGTCGTAATGTCACGCACGCGATGCCCGCATAATCGTCTAATGATGCAAACCTTTAAATTTTTAAATGTCCACAAACTTGAACTTGGCCGAAATGACTATCAATGAATCGTGTAATTACTGATTACTACCATTTATCATACTTTATAAGTGAGACATCAGGTTTAATCACGATCGCTTATTGATACTTATAAATGATTCCTTGGTGTAATATATACAAGGTGTTTTTAATTATACAAATATAGTAAAAGATTTTTTTTCATAAAAGTCACTAGTTACATGCCGCATCCGGCAGTGTTTTTTGGGAATCCAATGAGAATGAATTATTCCAGAAAAATTGTATAAAAAAGTAGTTATAAATTCTTTTAGAATAAAAAGTGTTAAAACTCGTTATAAAGACTGCCTTTTAGACTAAATCCAATTTCGTTTAACCTTTTTTGCGTGTTTGAGTAACAATCATCTAAACATACAAATTTTCATATATTTAAGAGTAGGACGACGTTACTATTGATTTAACCACATCTTAAATTATTTAACATCTTAAATTAAGTGTAAAAAGCTTACGACATAAAACTGAACCATCGCTTAATATAAATGTAACTAGATTTCAGTTAAATAAAAGTTTAAAAATGTTAAAAAAAGGATGGAATTTATTAAAATCCTTCTTGTTTTTAATGTAGCCCAAAACAAACATTTGCGCGTCATGAAAAAATGTTAAAGCAAAAAACTAATAAATTTTGTTGGTACGTTAAGCTTATTCTAAATGCTATTAAAATCTATTGTATTTATTTCAAGAAAATTTAAATATAATTTATTACTTTTCGTAAAAGTACTTTCCACTTTTAAACTTTTTAAATCACTATTCGCGTGTATTGCGTTAAAGAAAAAATGTTTGACATTATAAAATAATTTGTAAAATTGAGTGTCACAACAACTTGAACTTTAACTGTAGTTTATAAACATCTATAATATAAAAATGAATCGCTGAATGTGTTGCTGAGCGGAAATCTAGAGAGCAGCTGAACCAATTTCGCTAATTCTTATTTTATAATTTTCCTTGAAGTATTATTAGTTCTTACGGAGAGAAAAAATTAAAGAATCGACTGTTAGGCGGTACGAAGTTCGCCGGGTCAGCTAGTATAAAATAAAACTAGATATATAGATATTTCGTAATTCTGATATAAATAATCGAATCGACTTACACATCGATTTATTCGGCGAATATTTAGCATGAAACTTTTTAATTATAATCTACGTTTAATAAGACTACAAACATTTCACATAGCCAATTTTATGGTCCTATCCATAAAAGGATAAAAAGTAAAAGTGGTTTCGTCCTAAATATCAGTCAAATATGATGATAAGTCATGATACGAGTATCATGTTGAATGTCTATATCGCTATTTTTAAATAATAATCATTTTATTTAAAATTGTTTATTAATGCGATCGTCTAAGTTACTATATTATATTATATTCTATTAAACTAGAAAAGTAAATTGGAAATGTCAAAATATATTAGGAATGGCTTTTGAGGGCACGCGATGAAAGGTTACGTAGTGTAATAGTACCTAGTGAAAGCAACCTTAACAGTTCCGGAGTACATTTCCACTTAGTATTAAACCTTATAGCTGAGGGATGTCCACAAGCATAAATCATTCGAACGAATTAATTAGTAAAATCTCTTCATTGTGCAAAGACAAAGTTACTAACAGAACAGACAGTTTTTATTTATGATTATTTAAATTTTTAAGGGATGACATCTTAAAGTAGGGTTATACTTATTGTTTCTATACCTGGCAGATATATTCTATTCTATCTCTCCTGCCAAATAATCTATTCGGCCGACTACATGACACTATCATTTAAAATGTTTAAAAATTCGTAACTAAAAAACTTATCTATTTAATTATAGATTAGGGTTGTCGTCTTGTTTTTCCAGGACATATTGTTCTGGGCTAAAACCCACTCTGATAAGGAAATATATTTTAAAATCAGGCGCCACTTTCGCAGTCCTTGCGGTCTCACGGCTAGTCAGTAGCCAGTGTTAACCTGTCCGGGCTCGTGCTGTTTTTCAAACAACGATGCAATACAATGAGTGTGTGTGACTAAAGATATTTTTTATAAATGAATGTATTTATTCTTTATTTTAATTACTTTGTTTTAACGCAAATAATTTTATTCGAATTTAATGAAAGATTATAAAATATAATTAATATTATTACCTGCTTGAATTTCATTTTCACTGCATATCAATTTATTTACTGCTACTGTATGTATTACTGCGTCCTGTTTTTAAACTGGATTGTCCTGATAATTCCAACATCAAATCTTATAGTTTGAAATTTAGAATTGGTAACCCTAAAATAGATGGATTTAAAAAGTTTCATGTACACGCGGTGCTTCTTACTCGATACAAAAGCCAAAATACTCCGACCGTATTGTTACATGAACAATTTAAATAACATTAAACAAAACGGAAATAAATACTCATCGAATTGTCGGTAGGCTTATTTTTATCAATAACGTCGCAAAATTATTGTCACCCAAGCGTCAATGAACCTGACTGAACGCCAGGTGGGTATTATTAAACATGTATTTTAATAGTGAATTAAGTATTCTATAAATGCAAAAGTTTGTGTGTACATGTGTTTATTATTTCTAGTTAGTACACAGGTAGACTTCACACAAAGCTCCACAAAAACGGCTGCGTAGTAGGCTGCTAGTATCAAAATATCTTATGAATAATTTGAAAGGTTACGAAGACGACAAACTTGCAGATAACCTAATGATATTATCATGCCAGTTCTATTATGATGTAGGCAGATTAAATCAAACGTCCAAGACAGTCTAGTTCTAATGAAATGGGTGGTGATCCCTATGGTGGCATTTGTTAACTTAGTGACTGTCACTAGTTATTTGCGACAATTGGACCTACAACTGTATGTGTTTATCCAAGCTTTATGTTTGTCGAAGCTTTGTGTTTTGGAAGCAAAGACACCATCACTAGACTCTTGTCTTCAAGTGATAATTTTGCTACGAAAACCCTAATAACATTGTCTACCCATTTCAGGAACCACCCCCAGGACTTGATGATCTATACAATTCAGGCATCAATAAGATTGTAACAAAAGCGTGTGTTTTGAAAATCGCGTTCCGACAAATCGTCGTGACCCAATTTAACAAAAATCACTTACTGTTATATTATATGTACTCGTATTAATGTTTTCATAGAGCGATCCATTTAATTTAATTTTGTTTTTCAGATATGTGACGATCCGTCCTGCGAGTATATTCGTTCAGCACCTTCAAGGAATCTTGACTCTTGCGGTTTCGGTATGTACATTTGAACCGGAATTTCTCTCTCGCGTAATTATTTTATTACCAGCTGCTCCTTGCAGCCCGTTGCGTGAAAGGTTTTTGCAAATCTCGAGGGGAAAATACTTATTTTCGGGATAAAAGAGGCCCGTGTCTAAGTGTACTCACAAAAACGAAACTAAGAAATGGTCAATATTTTATAATTAGTAATTACTCAAAAACGAAACTAAGAAATGGTCAATATTTTATAATTAGTAATTACTAACCCATCGGAACGTGGCCACACACAGAAAAGATACGGTGTAAGAAACTCAGCCGACTTGTCTTTTTTTATCTTCATTTTTATATTTAATATATATAATACGTAACTGTTACAAGAATTATTTCATACTTCAATTTTTTTAAGAACGATGTAAAGCAATCAGTAGGTAATGTGTGAAACACACCTCACATCATACCATGTAATTGATAGGCAAACATTTAAATATACAAATTTTCACATTCACAATAATAATGGGATAATATGATTTTTTTCTAAAAAAATTGATACAAGACAATATTTACTTTATCTATATTAATATTATAAATGCGAAAGTTTGGATGTTTGGATGTATGGATGGATCGATGGATGGATGGATGGATGGATGGATGGATGTTTGTTGCTCAATCACGCCAAAACCACAGAACGGCTGCACGCAACAGCTAGTATAATTATAACAGACGTAGCGTTCCGCCGATTACTTTTCGTACACTTTGGTATCTATCTAACTTTTTACATTTTTATAATTTGTTGTGATAGCAACTACAAATCCACCAAACCCAAAACTTTAATTCATCTATTTATAATACTTGTAAAATATAAAATTTAGTAACTACTACACACTGCTTTTGCTTTGTAGTATTTTTACTGTTTCTACTCGTATTTTCAACCCGTTTGGAATAACTGTAATTTGTTGCAGTTTTCTTTTTGACTGTACTTTCACCTTAACAAACTGCTGATGAAAAATCTTAATTACATTTTAATTATATTTTTAAACAGTGACGAATTGGATATGGTTGTACGAGTATGTACTAAAATTTTAGTGACGAATTGGGATTAACTCTTAGCCGGGGCTTAGCTATGGGTTAACTATTCAACAATCAATACGGTTTTTGGTGTTTAAGGGTGACAAACGGAACTCAGAACTTTTTGATGACGAATTGAAACCGTAACGACAGTTAACTAGTCCCAGTGGACTAGCCCGCGGCTAACAACAAACCATTGATGAAGACGTTTTTAAGTTGTTAACCGCTATTGTAGTTTAGATATTTATTACGGCGCAATATTTTATACTACGCCACTATTTTTTATTTCCTTATATATTTATACTTACTCTTGTTCCAATACAAATTCCATGTAATGTAAATTTTTAGAGCTTAGAGATTTAAATTCGTTGATTATTGGTTCATCTGAATGCGCTGATATCTGAATGAACCAGTCGGATTTAAAACATTATGTTTGTGTATGATAGCCACATTCTTGAGAAAGGCTGTAGGCTACCGTTTTACCCGACTAAGCAAATGGAAGTAATGCTTTTGGGTCACGCGAACATAGTTGCAGTAACAGTTAATGTAAGGATAGGAGATAAGACTTAAATGAAATCTTATACACAATGTTTTCTCTATACGGCCTTCCTTTTTTTATTTTCTGTTGTTTTCAACTTCAAAGGTTTTTCGTTTCCTCAAATGTCTACATTATATTCAAAATAACGCGTTCTAAGGCTATCGATAATTATTTTAACACTCATTACAGACTATCGTGAACAAATGAACCTTGCAACATCAGTTTTAGACGGGTCAGCATTATACGGAAGCTCTGAGAAGGAACTCCGTTCTCTCCGCTTGTATGACGCCGGCAAACTAGACCTTGCATCGTGTCGCAAGTAAGTTACTTAATCAATTTAACAACTAGTTTGATTTTTACGCTATTTAATGAACAGATAGTTCCTGTGCACATACCATGACGTTTTACAGCAACGCTGTTTCAATATAACTTTTGTTATGACAAAATAAAAAAAAACAAAATAAAAACAACAAAATCAAGAGTTTACTGAACAACTGTTAAACTGTTTTACTGAATAACGTATTTTATTTCTATACATATATACATATACAAACCCAGCAACAATCTAGTTACACTTAATTCTTGATAAAATTTGACTTGAGGAGAAATTAAATAAAACTTCTTAGAAAATAGCGTCGAATAAATTACATTTGATTTTGAAGAACTTAAAAATTAATTTTGTAAATATTTTGTTTTTGTTAATCCTTGTTTATAATCATGAAGACTAGCGCTATAAGTATCTTGCTGCTTGAAATTTGGCCAAATTTTCAGCAGCAAGATACGGAGATGCCAGTTTCTCGTAAACGTATATTAAAGAGGAATCGATTACCGCGAAAAATCACCAAAAACAACCTAATTTCACAATGCAGTTGATATAAAAATAGATATGTATGCACAAAACACCAGTTATTAATAAAAAACCAAACCGAGACGAATATTGCACAAAGTTAATTTTTGTTACATTAGACCATTTTCGTGTCGAAGTGTTTTGAAGTTTATGGACCGAATACTGACGACCCAGTGATTTTTGTTGTATCTCGGATCTCGATTAGATCTTCGAGAAATAAATTTCGAACGGGGACTCCGTTCGAAATATATTTTGATTCACTGAGGACATACTTTTAAAAGGCTCCAGGCATGTAGAGTTGTCTCCAATATTCAATGTAGATCCACCTTATAGATACTGTTCAGGTCACCTTATAGATCAGAGCATTTTTATGACATACGGAGCGTATTTGAATGAAAAAAAAAATGACTATAGGTACAAAAATTCTATATCAGGTCATCATACATCTTATGAATACATCATACATACATACATCATACATCTTACCCTATAAAACCCAATTGGGGTAGGAGTTAAATCTCACGTTTGACAATGCACTCTCTGCATTATTCCCCATGTTGGTGTCCAGTGGTTTGTGGTCCAGGCACCGTGTTGTTTGAAAAATAGACCATCTGCCAGGCATCACTACCATCGTGACTACTAGGTGGTAGAGTTCTGCAAAGTGTCACCCGGGTTTTGGTACTACCGTCTAACCTATTCCTGCCACAATAGCGTCAATGCTTGTCATTGTCGTGTTCCCGTTTAGAGGGCAAGGTAGCTTGTAAACTTACGTAGGTGGCATTACCATCCCGCCACACGGATAGCAACGCACCATTAACATCTTTGGTGTTTATAAGGATGGTTGTCTCTTTCCATCAGGAGAACTATTTGCTTGTTTGCTATATTATGATATAAAAACACCTGTACATTCTACGCCGCTCACTTGCTACTTGCTTTGAAAACAGAATGTTCGGATTTTGGCCATAGTTTGCCCAGTCACTAATTACACATGTATTTTAAGTAGATACAAACTAATTACTTACGTGTATTATTCCCTGAGGTAGCCATCAGCCGTCGGAGTAAAACAAACTGCAATTGCCTAACACTTGCAGCGTCATTGAAATGTTATCAGTTGATTTAATGTGAGAACATATACATTGAGTAGCGAGGCAGCCGTGTGAATACTGACAATCACGCATTACCTCTTTGTTTCTTAACAGTCACCAATACGTAGTAGCTACTTATATGGGTCATCAGTTATTAATCTTAGAACACTTTGGTTAATAAACAATAGACATTTTTATTTTGGCTCGGTCACTACAAAGTGTCCGACTAACTTAGATTTTATTACCTTAGAGGACGTAAATCCCTTTAAGTATATACCAGCAGTTGCTCGCGACTTCGTTACAGACCATTTTTTAAAGTTACAGTTTATTGCATTCGTGACAGTTTCAATGGCGCCATCTATTGATAATGTAATAAACGTACAAATACCGAACAAAATTCGATCTAACTGGAGAACCATATCAGTTGCGCAAAGAGTAAGGGAATATGGTATTTATTGTTGCGTCTGCTCTAGTAGCTCGGCAACTTATGGCCACAAGTCGTTAACGCCTGCCTGCGACTGGCGCATACGTTTAATTGCCCACAAAGAGAATTCATATGTACCTAATATCTTTCGTTGCCATACAATACTCTAATTGTAGAGGGAAATAAAAACTATCTGATTACGGGTTGCCAAATCTTATTTCTTTAAAGATTTAAAGCACTGACAAATCCGCTATCATCAAAGCCAACGAGTTGAAGCAAAGGGTCTTCAGGTAGTGCCTAAAAGTAGTACTTAGACTTGCACTTCAAATTTCACTCTTGAAGTTACCATTCACACTTAACGTCTAAAAAACTTGACCTTTTTTGATTTTCCAAGAGCTAATATAGACACATTTTACAAATACAATATATTATAAGGTCTAAATAGATTGCAAAAGTAGACTTATATCTATTTTATTTGCTATCTCATATTATGATTATATGCAAATGAAGATGTTGAGTAATTAGTACCTTGGTTTTAATAAGTTTTTTTTACCTACAGATAATATCTGTAGCTGCCCACTGATACTTTGTAAATTTCCATTGATTATTTGTTTGGCAAAATTACTCATTTCTGTATTTTCTTAATCCTCTCGTATGGGTCGTAACATACAAATATTCCTATAGCCTATTAAATTGCCTGCACATTCCTCAATAAATAGGCTATAAAAAGCATTTTTTTTATTGGACTACTATTACATTTAGAACGTTTTTGAGTAAAATAAAAATACATACTCTTTAACTTTTAACTATCTTATTATTCTTTTTATTAATTTAAAAGCATTGCTCTTGTCGGAGCTGCCGATGAACGGCTCTCCTATTCTCTTTGCTCCATACAGCCTCCTTGACCTTTCTATACGGCATAACAGAAACCTTCTGTTTAATTTGACTCCTGTAATCAATCCTAGGACTGCCGTTTCCTCACTTTAATGTTAAATATATATAAACTACTAACATTTATAATATTAAATTTTAACATTTCATATTATTGCAAGTTTCATTAGATACCTATAGCATACTCGTATTTCAGACGCCTCGAGCGGCCGCGCGACTCTTTCCAACCAGCTGAATCTGACCTGCCGCGGCCGTACCGTGTTATTTCGATGAGTTTTAAGCCTAATGAAACTTGTTACTTGCTATCAGCACGACTGATAGTTACACGTGCTCTACACATAGAGCACGTTTGATTATGAGTAGAACAAGTGTGCTGAAATACCGCCATGAAATGAAAATGTTAATGAGGTTATTGGCAATGTAATAGCAATAATAAGCACATAATATAAAATAACTTCAATTTTTAGATGTAATGACGGATCGCCAACTGCACCTTTGTACCAGACTCTTCTCAACGAGCACAATCGAATCGCTGGAGAGCTGTACTCAATGAATCCTTTCTGGGAAGACAACGCCATATTCCTGGAAGCGAGAAGAGCCATGGCTGCGATTATTCAGCACATTACTTTTAATGAATTCTTGCCTGTTTTACTTGGAGAGGTAAATATTCATTCACTTGGACGGATACATGTATTTGAGCAAGACGTAACCTTAGAAAGTAAGAAAAGCTATAGATCCCGGCTATCACAAATGCAATCGATAGTCGTTAAGTGGACTTTTGCGGTGATGGAGTTCATGATACATCACACCAATAGACAAACAGATGAATCACGTTGAAACTTAGTGTCTAACGACGCATACTTTGCAAAGGAACCGGTTATGCACTTTTTGGGCAATTGTTGAGTTCTTTTAGCCTAACCTGGGTATCCAACTCGTGGGTTCGCCCCGTGTTGGTACAAGATCATTTGAAGAACAGACTAACTGCCGTTCTGCCAGGCATGTCGTAAAAGGGGACTAATTGGCTATGCGAGTCACTACCGTCGTGGCTACTAGATGGTAGAGTTCAGCATTGTCTCGCCCGAGTCTGGTACCACCGCCTTACCTATTCCTGCCGCAAAAGCGTCACTGTTTGTCACTGTCGTGTTCCGGTTTGCAGGGAGAGGTAGCCGATAAACTTATGCATGTGGCATTAAAACCTCGCCACAAGATAGCAACGCACAATTAACATCTTTGGTGCCTATAGGCGATGGTTGACTCATTTCATCAGGAGGCCCATCAGCTCGTTTACTATCTTATGATATAATAAAAATACAATTGCATTTGTACTACTACTAGTCTAAGTAGGCAGTCAATAGAGGCATAGCGAAAATAAATTCACTTTGTTTTATACGTCTAGTGTAATCTTAACACAATGTTTACTTCAATTAGGTTTTTATTCTTTAAGCGTCTTAAGTAGACTTCCGCACATTATAAAACACAAAAGCCTTTAGTTTATAAGACTAGAACTATTACTAAACAAGAATTTAAACTATAAAACCTAACTGCGGTGCAAAAAATACGAGTTTTTTAAATACATTCTAGGTACAACCACAGAACACATAATAGTACTGGTACAACTAAAATTTTTTATTTATTTATATATTTATTATATTATTATTATATATTTATATTTATATATTTATATATATATATTTATTATTATATATTATTTATTTATTTATTTATTAGTGAACCTACATGGTGTCCTTTTTTAATCATATTAAAAACTTCTTAACAAAAAGCAAAAAAAAAAATTATTAGTATATGTATCGATTAAGAAACCAGTTCATATGACGTCTTTAATGTTGCGAAACAAAATTCTAGATGTCAGGACTTGTTTTAAGCTTTTAAAGTTTCGTTTTTTTTTTAATAATACTAATTATATAACAAGACTTCAGTCGTGCCTGACTAGATGGTAGAGATCTACAACGTCTCGCGCAATTATGTAAAAAGTATAGATGCGTTTCCCGATGGAAAGAGTCAACCATCGCCTATAGACACCAAAGATGGTAATGGTGCGTTGCTATCTTGTGGCGAGGTCTTAA
>DWBA01000706.1:0-12250 GCA_018236825.1 Apodemia zela
TTTCTGGGTTTGGGTGTTTATTAAATATATAAAAGTATTTATATATGTAATTCTATGTATTAGTATCGTTGACTGACGCCCATAACACAAGCAAATAATTTGCTTACTTTGGGGTTAGATCAGTTTGTGTAATTTGGCCCGGAATATTTATTTCTTTATGTCCATTTCCTGGTTCTAAGCTACCTCCCCACTAATTTTCAGCCAAATCGGTTCAGCCGTTCCAGAGTTATAAATAGTGTAACTAACACGACTTTCTTTTATATATTATATAGAATATAGAAAATAACGAATTAGTAGTGTTTGAAATTTGATTAATTTTATTTGAAGTAAAAACAATTATTTTATTATTACAAAATATTCATATGGACTAGTGAAAGCCGTGTATAAAATTAAACTGATAGTGTCAGCGGCACTTTGTAAGCGGGAGTATTTCAAAACGTGTGCTACTTACGAAGGCATTTATTCTGGTTTAAGTATGCGTGCTACGATAACCACAAGCGCAATTAAGTACGAGGTTTCATTATCTGTATCTATACGTAACAGAAAAGTGAAAGTCAGCGTGCCTCTACATTAATAGCATGTATTAAACATGGAGAGGGGACACAGAAAGAAAGATTTGAAATTATTTTAAATATTTTGTCTCTCCATTTGTTTGCGCCTATCTCTAAAACCATTTAATGTCTTTTAATAAAATTTTCATGATTAGAAAGGTTTTGTAGAAAAACATAGTCTAATTTTTAAAACTAATCAGCCTTAAATTAGAAACTTTTACAATAATGCCGGATAATATGCGGATGACCGGTGGTGATCAGGTAAGGATCCTACTTGTTTTCTCCTTATTCTAATAAAAAAAATAAGGAGTGCTTCGATGTGAAATCAGATAGGTACTTATTAGAATAAATTCAGTGATTGTTTAAATCGTAGCGGACAGCTTAGAAAATAATATTGCATATCTTTGCTACGCGTGTAGCTCGCTACGTTTAAACCTGTAGCCTGCTACGCGTTAACTTGTAGCTTTGCTGTGTAGGTGCTACACGAGTATGAGTTCAAAGCCAAAACATGTAGAAGTTAGAACTACTGACAGTTAATATATTGTTGAATAAATTTGACTGTAGTCAACGCCAATCGTTATTTATAAATTACTACTCTTACTTCTACTCTTAACGTAAGTTAAAGTGTAACCTACTTACCATAGGTTAGAAACATCGATTGCTGACATGTAAAGAGGACCTCTTTAGATTTCGTTTCCGAATGTTGACCGAAGGGTTGACCATATGGCAAATTCGCATATCTGTTACTTGAGGATAAACATTTTTTATTAATTAAAATTAGTGTTTAGAAATATTGTTTAGCATTAATAGTCCAGATCTTGTTTTAGTATTTGGCCAAATATACTTCTCATTATATCGCACTATTGAGCATACTCAGTGCCCGAAAAAAGTTGTACATCAGTTTTGATTTGCAATTACTGAAAGTAATTAGTTTGACTCATAATTACCTTGAAGAGAGTGAAAGAGATGAGTGATCAATATACTTTCAAACATCGTGAGGTAATTGTGGGGTACATAGCCATTTCTTATTTATTATCTTATTTCTCATTTCTCGTGAAAAAATTAGCTGATAAAATTGACTTTCTATATGTAAAATAATTCCAATGACCCGATCGGTACAAACAAAATAATCTTAGTTCTGACTAAGATTATAAATGTTCTATAATTATATATCTAAGCAAAAGATAACCATTAACAATTTTAACTATGGGTATCAATGCCCAATTGACCGTAATCCATATTGTCGGCTACAAACTTATAATATAATCGAAGTATCCAGTGACATACGGCTCCCTTCGATTAATCCGCAAGGAGCGGTGTGATTTTTTTTTAAAATTTAGATTAACTTTCTTACTGCCGGGAATATCGTTAACGGTTACACGTGTCACTACCATCGTGGCTACTTACTAGATAATAGTCTTTCTTTAAGTTTCCACCGGATTTTGGTTTCAATAGCGTCGACGCTTTTATTGTCAAGTATCGTTGCGAGCATAAGTATACAATTTAAACAATTAAAAAAATTTCACAAAGATACGGATAAAATTATTGGTTACTACTTAGTAGTTACTCTTATCCTACTACACGGATAGCAACGCATCATTAACAATTTTGGTGTTTACGTCTATAATTTTCCATCGGATAATCATCTTCTTGTTTACTATCCTATGATAATTGATTATCCGCCACTTCACTTTACTTTACTTAACTTACCACTTTAATTGAGCATCTGCGCTTGCCGTGTCACGGTCGTCGTTGTCACGTATTGTTGCGAGGATAAGATATGAACCCCCTGCCACAAGTACATGTAGCAACTTATCAAACATATTTTGTGTATACGCCTATCACTTTCCACCAAGAGATCCAGCTGCTTGTTTGCTATCCAATGATTATTGATTATTTATCTATATTGGCCCGGGTATCTTTTATTAAGATCATTTACTTACCTGCCGTTTGTCTACTCAGTGATAGAGTTCTGCGACGACTGTTGTTTTGGCCTTATCTATATTTGTTGCCCTAACGCGAACTTCTCAAAATAAAGATATTTAACGTGTTAAATGCTTATTTATACAGCATCGATAGTGGAGATGCAGGCGCTGGGCGCGCTGATGGCGCTGGCGGCGCTTGGCGTGGTGAGCGGGGCAGCGGCGACGGAGCGCGGCAGCGGCATCAAGGTGGGGTCGGGTGGCGCAGGGGCGGGCGGACGCGAGGCGGGGCGCGGCGGGGGTGTGCGGCTCGGCGGCGACGGGCTGCGCCGCGCGCGCACTTCGCCCGCGCCGCACGCGCCACGCCCGCCATCCGTCATCACCGCCGCGCTCGTCGTGCCACACAAGGCCTTTGGCGCACGCGACTACACTAGGGCCGAAAAAGCTGCCCTATCTAAACTGCCGAGGAAACTCAAACTGTTCTCTCAAGTGCGCCTAAACGTTACGCTTTCAATGCAAGGCCTTACGCCTAGTCCGATGTGTAAGTGCGAAATACGATTACAATTGCACATCTGTTTGCATGGATTCTATTTTAAATCAGATATTTGTTAATTACGAGGGCATACCTAGTAGAGATTCATTACAACCCCCAATCCGATATTTTACTATTACAATTAAATATCTACAATTATACCAATATGTATGAGTTCCTACATACGGACTCATATATACAAAGTTTATTGTAAGAGACATTAAAAAATAAATTTCCATTGAAAAAGTTGCCAGTTGAGTAAAATAAAAGAGGCCGTAATTGAAACAAATAACCGGTTTTAAGTCCATAAGTGTGACAGGACACCCACCGGTCCTACACTGCGTGTAATATGACCCACTTTTGAACGTATATTGTTTTGTGAAGAATCATCGACAATTATTGCTCACCATGGAAATTCTTTAAGACTATATTTTATTTGGGGACAAATACTTCAAGAACTTCGATTGAAAAGAAAAAGACACCAAATATTAGATACACCATAAAGAAACAATTTACACGTGCATAAAAAAGTTTAATACAATTTAATATGTGGCATACCCACATATCTACAAAAATATTACGAATCTTATACATTCAGTTTTAAAAGCCTGAATTTCTAGATTATTATATTTATATTTTTATGATTATAAAGCACATATAATGAAATAAAACTTTTGTAACCAATTTAACTGATAATAAAAGAAACATCCCTACTAATATTATAAATGCGAAAGTAACTCTGTCTGTCTGTCTCTTCTTTATGCCATAATAACCACTGAATTGATTTGGATGAAATATTGTACAAAGATAGCTTGAGACCCGAGAAAGGACATAGGAAATGTTTTATCCCGGAAATCCCACGGAAACGGGAACTATACGGAGTATCAAAAAACCGTTTTAGTATATAAAAAAATACTTCTAACACGCGGACGAGGTCGCGGGTAAAAGCTAGTTTGTAAAAATATTCCTTTATTATTAAAAATACCAACAGGTTTCCAGAGAAGAAATCTTCAAGTCGGTTGAATTATTTTTGTATATATGGGCATATGTAAGTTATACGTATTACGTAACGTACAAACCGGTATAGGCCTGTGACTTACGAACAGACGAATAACATGAAATTTCTTGAATTCAAAAGTGCGCAAAATTATGCATAACAAACCTAAGCAACCAGGACTATTTTCGGTATGCCCTTGCGTAATGTGCATGTCTCTTTGAAACTTATCTTAGTTGCATGTTGGAAAGTAATTGCATGACTTTTACACTACTCTTACAATAAGCAACTACTGAATAATTAACTGTTAATATTTTTTAATATAAATAAATAAGCACAGAATGCATGTAAATGTTTTGCAAGTAACTATTTTAAAATAAATAGAGTTTATTAAACCTATACTTAATGCTTTCAGCAATCTTGGACTCGTTGTGTAAAGAATTTTTAGCAGTCAACGTGTCTGCTATACTTTATCTTATGAATCATGAACAATATGGGCGGTCTACTGCCTCTGCACAATATTTCCTACAACTCGCCGGATATCTTGGCATACCGGTAAAGCTTTTTATAACTTTGCACGTCACGTGTCCTTTATCTATGCTTTACTTTACTATTAATCTTCGTACAACTATGCGCCAGACATGTACTATAATGACATATGCTCATCAGGTTATCGCGTGGAATGCTGACAATAGCGGACTCGAGAAGCACGCCTCTCACGCATCATTACGTCTTCAACTCGCGCCCACTATTGAACATCAAACCGCCGCCATGCTTTCTATATTAGAAAGATACAAGTGGCATCAGTTTAGTGTCGTCACTTCAGCTATTGCTGGACATGACGATTTTATTCAAGCTGTACGAGAAAGAGTTACAGCATTACAAGTACGAATCAAATTATTATTAATATCTTTGGATTTTTAAAGTTAAACATTTACTTAATATGATTATATTTCATAGGATCGATTCAAATTTACGATACTTAACGCGGTAGTGGTGAAAAAAGCGGCAGATCTAAACGAATTGGTGACAAGTGAAGCTCGCGTTATGCTTTTATACGCAACTCGTGAGGAGGCGGCGGATATTTTATCGTCGGCTGGGGATCTTCATTTAACCGGCGAAAACTTTGTATGGATAGTAACTCAAAGTGTACTTGGATCTATGCAGCAGCCGAATAAGTTTCCCGTTGGGATGCTGGGTATGTAGATATGTTTCTTACTCAAATTTCACATAAACTAGTATATAATTATCCCTTGTTTTCACGTAAGCTACAAAGTTTGAATATTTCTCTAGAGTTAAGGGTTTAACTCACTTTAGAGAAATATTCAAACTTAGTTTTTAGTTAAAAAAGTGTAGACCTTAATTTATATTTTGGCAGTGACCTTTACAGATTAAATTAAATTATTACTTGATGGCACTCATTTATCACCTAGAAGAATTTAAGTTCTTGAACAAAAGAAGTTCTTATCTTTTATCAAAAAAAAAATCATCATTCTCCTGGTTTTAAGGAATTAACTTCCGACAGTTCGATTCCCATTTTTATTCTAATAGTTAAATTTTTTTCTGATAACAAAACGTACCAGACGTAAAAATTAGACATACACAGTACACCATGTCCTAGACGTCGGGAGATTTGCCAGACCAATCACAAAACAGTACCTAACGGTAAACTAATTACTAATTACATTTCTGCCATTTCAAAAATAATGAATGTGATGGTATTTTTTCATATAAACACCCAAGTTGTGTGACTAAAATCCCCTCGAGACGTTAAAATATCCCTTGAAGTTAATCATCATCAATGAGAGTAATTTGTTTCGCTCATTTTAGGTGTACATTTCGAAACATCGAGTTCGTCAGTTATTACTGAAATTGCAACAGCAGTTAAAGTTTTTGCGTACGGAGTAGAATCTTATATTTCGGAGCCAGAAAATAATCGATATCCACTCGGCACCAGACTCTCTTGCAGTGGAGTGGGTACGGGTGAAGCTCGATGGTCTACGGGTGAAAGATTCTATCGCCATTTACGTAATGTTAGCGTAGAGAATGAATTAGGAAGACCAAGTATTGAATTCACACCAGATGGAGAATTAAGAGCAGCTGAACTTAAAATAATGAACTTACGTCCTACCCTCGGAGAACAGGTAATAGATTGAAGTAATACACACATTTATGGTTTCTTTTTAAGATGTTGTTTAATGTAGCATCCCTTGACTTCTCACTTCCTGCGAGAGCGTGCAATTTTCACGATTTTCGTCTTCTACTCATTTGTGTAGTATTTTTATTACTTCCTTAAATCACTTTTATAGTTAAGATGCATGACTTAATCGTATTTATTATTTGCGGAACTCATTTTGCCTGCATTATGTCTTATGAATGAATGAATTGATGCTCATTATCATTTTATTAAATTTGTTTGGTTTGTTTGATCCTCTTACTATTTAGGTGTATTATGTTTTTAAGAATAATATTTTATTAACAATGTACTATATTTAATGAATTATGTGATTCTGTGGGTTTGGCAGCACAAATTTTGTTTTTCGAATTCGAACCTATCTAATGATTTGAGACGGTGCAATATATCAATGACCAGCAGCACCCCGCAGCCCACTGCATTATTAAAGTTTATAGTAAATCCCACGGGAATAACATATTTTTCCGGGATAAATCTTATGTGGTATTCCAGGTCATCATCTACCTGTGTGTCAAATTTCATCTAAATCGGTCTAGCGGTTTTTACGTGATTGATTAACAAACATCCAAACATCCATAAATCTAAACATCCAAACATTCATACTTTCACATTTATAATATTTATGTAGAATAGATCAGTCAGCTGTTTATTATATGTAAATGAGAAGTTACCCGATCGATTGATTTATCATTATTTGATAAAAGCCTATTTTGTATATACTTCACGCCAAATCTCATTCAAATCCGACCAGCTGCTACCCTACAGCGTGCAACAAGCACGCACATATACATACACTAGCTTGATGATACTTCTTAAATTTTATCCCAATTCCCAGTGTTTGTCCGGGTCCAATTTGAAGAACAGATCATATGCCATTCTGCCAGGCAGATCGTAAAAGGCGTTTGATAGACCAAACGCGTCACTACTCACTACTGTCGTAAAAACTAGGTGGTAGAGTTCCTCACTGTCTTGCCCGGCTTTAATACCACTCCGCCTTTGAGAACCGATGTGATCATACTTCTTAAACTTTTTCTCAGCTGGTATGGGAGGAAATTGGGACCTGGAACTCATATCCAAAGGAACGTTTAGTAATTAAAGACATAGTATGGCCCGGAGGATTACACACGCCGCCACAAGGAGTTCCAGAAAAATTTCACATGCGTATTACATTTTTGGAAGAGCCACCGTACATTAACCTCGCGCCACCGGACCCGGTCAGTGGCCGGTGTTCCTTGGACCGGGGAGTCATTTGTAGAGTAGCTCCTGAAGTCGAAGTAGCCGGGTAAGTAATATATTTTTACCATATAATGGTATCCAGTATATAGTATACCGTAGGTACTGACTTCGTTCGTGTGACACAAAACATAACTTCCTTTTGCTTAGTCGAGTAGCCATTCTTAGTTCGGAATAATTATATGTTCCATAGGTGAAAGAGTTTTTAAAATCGGTTTAGTAGTTTTTGAGTGTATCCATTACATACAACAATCAAATCTTTTCTCTTTATAAAAGAAGTATAGATGTGAGTTGTATTCTAAATATAGACCAGCATTGTAGTTATGTTAGAAGAATATAAATTTCGGGGGAAAGAATAAACTTTCAAATTTGGATATGAGCAGCTGTACATCCAATTGCATCTAAATCTGTCCAGCCATTTTAACGCGAAATAACATTGATACACAATAACTATTACAGTTATGTTTCTAAGAAAAATTAAAACATGCTAATGTGATCATAAACTATAGATCTGAACAGGACAACCGACAACGTCTTCCAGGATATGGTTGGAAATATTTGGAAATGCTAACTGATTTTTAAACCCGGACTTCAAAGCAGGAACAGGACGAAAGGACGAAAGATGTGTTTAAATAACTAACAGAATTCTAGTCTAGGGTTCCGAAGTCTACAAGGAAACCTTAAAGTTTCGCCATGTTCGTCCGTCCGTCCGTCTGCAGCTTAGCTCAGAGGCTGTGAGTACCAGAAAGCTGTAATTTGGCATGAATATTATATTATGTACTTATATTAGTTTCACAGATAAAAATGGCAAAATAAGATGTTGAAAAATATTTTTTTAGGGTACTTTCTCGTAAAGTGGGTGTGAGGTATCGGCCAGTTTTTTAAAAAAACATTCCGGGTTAGGACAACAATTTTTCGATTAAGGTGTCCGTTTGTGAGATATTAAGCTTAAAGCTCGTTTTTGTCAGAGTCAAGTGGCCCCACTCACTGCCACTAAACATTTATTTCTGTGTGTAAAAAATCACGGTAACAGGATATACAATGAAGTTAAAAGAAAATCTATCACGGCTAAATGGGTCTTACAAGTTCACAAGTAATAGTCTACAAACTTACAAAATGTACTTGGAGAAGTAAAATCGGATATATCCGTCTTTGGCGTCGAAAAGGTCAAATGCTAAGTATAATAAAAAATAAAAAAGACCTCTTCTTAGTGTACATTGTGGTGTTAGGTAAATACGGAACTCTACATTGCGTGTAGTCCGACACGCACTTGGTTAACTTATTACACTTCTCGTCTTTGGTTTATAATGTTAACTAATTTTTGATCAATAATACTGTCTATTCGTGTAATAAATTTCTAATTTGAAACCACTATTTTAGATGATTATACTGCTATTAATTACCCACCACGACCTCGTCAATAGAATCAGGGGAATGAATATAATTACACGAACGAGAAAAGCAATTAAAGTCGTCCGCTTAATGACAAGATGTGAATCATTAATTTCAATTCTCAGGCTGGAAGCTGGTACTGCGCACAGGAATAGCTCACTTTATCAGTGTTGCAGTGGTTTTTGTATAGACCTTTTGCAACAACTAGCCGAGCATCTTGGCTTTACGTACGAGTTAGTGCGTGTCGAAGACGGTCGGTGGGGTACTCTTCATCATGGAAAGTGGAATGGATTGATTGCCGAGCTTGTCAATAAGAAAACTGACATGGTAAGCCTGAATTACTTTTAAAACGACTAAACCATAATTAATTGGGATTGCCCAAATATGGACCAAACAGCAGAAAATTTTGGGATGACGTCATTGTTTACTAGTGGTGATTTTTCATAGAAGAGGGGGAAAATGTGTAGAAGGATTGCCTGATTGTAAATGATGATCACTGACCAAATTACCCGAGGATTTTTAGACGCCATTTTAGTCTCTTAAGAATAAGTCCACTATTAACTTTTAAAACAACCCCGCTGCGCTGGTAACGTGTTTCAGAGAAAGAAGCCACTGGTGCCACTACGAGGCAAAAACTGCCTTAAAAATTACATGTTTCTGGATTTTCAGACATCGAGTAGGGAAAAGTGTGAATTTGATTTCGAGTTAAAACCTAAAAATGAACGCATGTGGTTTTACATTCGCACCATGAGGATAGCAACGCATTATGATTTTTTTGGTATTTTTAGATGAACGTTAACGCTTACATTCGAGAAAGCCGCTAGCTTGTTTGCTAGCGGCTTTTATTAATTATTTATTTAAAAATTGCGCACAAAGATGTAGGTACAAAGGTAGACTTAATGCTTCATGGCACTCAATATCATATATCTACTGTTCTTATTTGATTAAGGTTAACCCTTTATCAAATAAGAAAGTACCTACATATTTACGCACCCGGCACAGAGAAAACTTATAACAATTGTTTACTATCAACGAACATTTTTAATTAACTTAATCTGTTATTGCAACATATTGCAATATCAGATTATGTTAATTAAAAATGTTCGTATAATAATTAAAAATTATGTTAATTGCAATATTAAAGTATGCTGTCATACATATTAAATAGGTCTGGGCTGAGCCCTTATGCTATTCTAAAATTTCTAGACACGCAGAAATATTAAAGTAAATGAAATTAAAAGATCTTATAGATACGTATTTTAATTTCATGAAATCACAAAGATATAAGACGACATTCATTTCGGGTAAATAAATTGTACTTATTTATGTTGATCTGTTGCAGGTCCTTACATCATTAATAATAAACTCTGATCGAGAAGCTGTAGTGGATTTCAGTGTGCCTTTTATGGAGACAGGTGTAGCGATAGTAGTAGCAAAACGAACAGGAATTATTTCCCCAACAGCATTTCTTGAGCCGTTTGACACGGCATCGTGGATGCTAGTAGGCGCTGTCGCAATACAGGCAGCAACATTTTCAATATTCTTCTTTGAATGGCTTTCACCTAGTGGCTTTGATTGCTCAACTGGAGATAAGTCGAAACGAATGCCACAGAATCGGTTTTCACTTTGCCGAACATATTGGATTGTATGGGCGGTCCTCTTTCAGGTACGTTTTTCAATTTAATCTGTGTTGTCAAGTGTTGTCTCAAAGATTCCTCCCGTGAATCGTATTCTTGAATTTAGGGGATGCTTTTATTGTCTTTAAATTCACTTATCTGTTCGTATTGTAGATTATATTAAAGTTTTATTTCTATATCAGAATGGATTTTACTTTGTACGTTAAAGTACATTACAGTTATTGCAAATTCGAAAAAAATGTTTTTACGTCGCCGGTTACACCGGTTTCCGTGGGGAGTAGGCAAGTCGCACCGAATATCGTTAGAATCCTGTTCACCGCGGTCCATTGGTTCATCAGCTGGCGCAATTGGTAACATTATCCATAGCTGCATTTACTTGCTACTGTTACTTAGCTAAAAATGCACTCCAAAGCAAGTATACATAAAAAGCCCTTCATTGTATGTGCGTACTCGCCCATGTTGATGATATTGTTATGACGCCAATTACGAGTATGATCTACAATATATTTTGTGTATACTTTCTGGTGCACAATTTTCATACTGGCCTTAAGGTCTACTCAGATTAATTACTAAAACTCAGTGGTCCGGTGTCGGTGTTGACCACTTGAGGTCCCAGGTTCGATTCCCGGGTCGGGCAATTCAAAAATGTGTGTTTTCAGTTTTCTGATAAAAACAACACGTTGTCGGGGATTGGATAAGTGCCCGGTTGGCGATAGGCAAGCCACCTATCATATTGTGGGACCGAGTATCTTCGGCTAATCGTGGGTGCACAAGTTGTACTTCTGCCTACCATTTCGGGGATACGGGCGCATGGTAGGAGTGCAAATCTATCGACTACCTCAATATTCGTGGTAAATAAAAAGAAATTATAATTTAAATATTAAAAAGCATCTAGGTGATCAATGGTGAATTTGTTGATTTCTGAGTTATAATAACAATTTGAGATTTTATTTTCACCATGCACATAATTTATTTGAATGTTTTTTACATGTTGTTACTGCATGTGTGTTGTTATAACGCTTTATTTTAAATTTGTTAACCAAAGTTCTTTTTAACAGGCGTCAGTACACGTTGACTCTCCACGAGGTTTTACCGCCCGCTTCATGACCAACATGTGGGCAATGTTTGCTGTGGTATTCCTTGCCATATACACTGCAAACTTGGCTGCCTTTATGATAACCAGGGAAGAGTTCCATGAGCTCAGTGGGCTGGATGACCCACGGATAGCACGGCCATTATCGCATCGACCTGCGCTTAAATTTGGCACATTGCCATGGTCCCACACAGACGCAACTTTAGCCAAATATTTTCCAGAACCACACGCTTACATGGCCGCGTAAGTTGTTTTGTTTTCCATTTTAATAATAATTTACGAACGCCCTGTGCTCGATATTCGACCCTAGACTAAAGAATAAAAATTGACTCTTAGTTAAAACCAGTAAATAATGTACTTGTACTTTTATTCGACCGGACATTGATTTGAATAGCTATGTGTAAACTTGTCGTTAAATAAAAGTACAAGTGCATTATATACTGGTTTTAATTAATGGAATTTCACCAAGGGCCGATGATTCAAATTGTAAAATATAATAAAATCTCTTTCAGTTTGACAACTGACTTTAGCATTAAAGAAAATGGTATACACGTGTGTATATTATCATTTATCATGTGTGTCAAATGAATGGAGTGTGTGTAATGTTTATTTTTATTAATTTAATGTATATCTTATGCAATTTTTTTTAAAATATTAGGTTACCGCAGCAGATGTAAACTTTAACCGTGCCAAATTTCATAC
>DWBA01000707.1:0-12248 GCA_018236825.1 Apodemia zela
CTTTTTCAAATTTTTGTGATATCTTAGTTGTTGAAAATACAAGCTACAAGAAATACAACATGAGTTTCTTGTGCTCTTATATTATAATTGATTATACGTCATTTTTAGGGTTTCGTACCTTAATAGAAAAACAAAATCCTAATAGGATCACTTTGTTTTCCGTCCGTCTGTCCATCTATTCGTCTGTCAAAAATTTTTTTCAGGATTGCGTAAAGAATGCTTGAAATTTGCTGTGGGAAAATTAAACTTCTAAGTCAATGCGATGCAAGGGGCTTGCCCCTGAATTAAGGTAACTTATTTTGCAACTTTCCACGAAATTTTAAATTTAACAACAATAAAGCCTCTGATTCAAAAATTAGTGTAAAGAATGGAACAGACTTACCAAAAGCGTGACAGGAGACTCTTACCACATAATATTCCACCCTCATGCCCCACGTCTGTATCAAAAAACAGAAACACACAGTTTAAATACTTAGTGTAAGTTTTACTTCGTAACTGAAGCACATTTAGGAAAGTCGAATAGCACTTAACTTTATAAAAGTTGAAACCTTAATGCCGTAGCATGTTCGTTCCAGTCCAAACTATTTTTTAGTGACATTGTGGATTACATTCCCGAAAAATAATTATTGGTAAATTCCAGTAAGCATAAATTGGATCCAAACAATTTTTATTATTTTTATAGAAATCTACAACATACGAGCAAGTAGGCCACCCCATGAAAATTAGTCACAATTGCCCTAAGATAAAAGGATATACTAACTAGCAGCTACCACGATGCCAATGTCTAAAGAAACTGTTAGTACTCCGCTTAAAAACACACATGGTAAAACTCCTTGAAAACAACGTGTAAGGGAGATTGTTTCAGAATTTTACTGTTCGGGCCAGGAATGTGCGTAAAAAGCGAACAGTGCAAAACTCCTTGGAAACACCGTGTGAGGTGATGAGGGGATTATTCTAGAGTTTTACTGTTCCGGCCAGGAATGTGCGTAAAAAGTGAACAGTGATAGATGCCTAAGCTTCATGGTGGTGTGGATGGAATTTTTCACTGCGGCGTATAGTACGAAGACCGAAAGCGGATGCAGGTACTAACTGAAAAAGCTTATCAGAACACTCCCTATTGTATCATAAATAATCATATTAAAACTTTGCCATCATGAGTTTACAGTTCGGGGTTAACTACTAGTTAATCCTGTGTTTATTAATAAGACCGATAGAGATTCAGTGTTATATAGAGTTTTATGGCACATTAACCAAGATAAAGTTCTCTGTTTTATCTCGTTAAGTAGGTCATGTTACTTTTACTAAGCTCATGATATAGGTTATGCGTTCGTTGGAGCATATATGTTTATGATTTAGAAATTACGAGTTTTGTTTATTAAAGTAATTTCAGCTCTGCAGGATGTCAGATTTTACGCAGATTTGCCACCTGACACTATAGTACCAAATATCGTTGACAAATGATGATTATTATCTGCCTACTCTTAAATACTTACTTTTGTTATAGCATAGCATAGCAAACAAGCAGCTGGATCTTCTGATGGAAAAAGATGATCATCGCCTATAGACACCAAAGATGTTAATGGTGCGTTGATGCGCGCCACACAGGGCGAGAAACCACATACATAAGTTTAACAACTACCTTGCCACCCAAACCGGAAAATGACAGTGACTAGCATTGACACTATTGCGGCAGAAATAGATAAAACGGTGGTTGGTACCACCGTTTGAAAAACCGACCGATTGCCATTCCGCCAGACAGTCCGCCAGATTGGTCAAACATGCTACTAGCGTCGTGACTACCAAGTAGAAGAGTTCCGCAACGTCTCACTTCAACATCCTGCCACAAGGATAACAACCCATAATTAACATTACTGGTGTCAATAGGCGATGGTTGTCTCTTTCCATAAGAAGGGCAATCTGCTTGTATGCTATCAAATGAAAAATCTTGTATTATTGTGTATTTCATATTCGTTTTCGTATAGAAAAGTAATAACAACACTGCAATATAAAGGCGCCAATGACCCAGAAAAGAAACTTATCTCTGTTGTTTTCAAGTTCAAGAATATTCCCAATATAAACAATCCCGAAAAACTTCTGCAATCGCACAATATTTAGCTTGAAATACTCTATTGGCATTGAGACATTGCTAATTGTAAATTATAAATCGTTTAAGCATTTATAATGAACTTAAAAATTGAAAAGTAGTAAATATCTACGGAGTAAGTTCTAGAGAATGGTCATGCTATTCTTTTATATCAAAAGATAGTTAGCAAGCAGATGGCTCTCCTAATGGAAAAAGAAACCATCGCGGCGTTGCTAGTGGTAAGGTCTAAATGCCACATGCAAAAGTTTACCGGCTGCCTTACCCTCTTAACCAGAACACGACGGTTCCAAGAACTGAGGCATTGCAGCAGGGACAGTTAAGGCGGGTACCACCGCCTTGACTGTTCCTGCTGCAATGCACAACTCTACCACCTAGTAGCCACGAAGGTAGTGACTCGCGTAGCCTATTGTTCGCCTCTTACGAAATGCCTGACAGAATGGCAGATGGTCCATTCTCCAAAAAGAGCCCGGACTAACACGGAGTAAAGCTAACCTATAATGTGACCGGTCTATCATCATCCTACCTGTGAGCAATTTACCTGATATCGTGTTAGTACTTTGGTAGATTGGAATGCCGGAAATTTATGTTTGACATTACTGTCTTGCGTGATGATAACCTGATGAAAGCAAAAAACTAGCGAAGTATTTGGACTTAGCTCAGGAGATTTCCGACAGAGTGCTTACTGTAGCTAGGTAAGGAAAATTATATTGTAATTATATTTGTGTTCATAACATTGTGATTTTAATAATGTTTTAATTATAAATGTATTTAAATAAGAATAAAAAACCTTTCATGTCTATATTACAGGGGCTAATGTGAAAATTATTCATACTATAGGGGTTAATGTGAAAATTATAAATCGCTATCTTGTGACGGCCGCCATTTTAGATTTACAATGATGACACGTTACTTATTGGGTTTCGCTCATCAATCCCTTTTATTTGATGCACAAATCATATGAGTCATTATGAAAAAGATAAATGGCCATCGCAATGTCCGCCATATTGGATTGAAAATTGGTGGTATTTAAATAATACGAGTAGTACATTGTCATGGGAACTAAATGTGTGTGGCAAATTTCAGCGCAATCGAACACTGCAAAGTGGACCAAATTTAACTTGTGAGATAGTCAGTTCGGAACAAGTAACATAAATAAAATTAAAAACATAAAAAAGTATCATCACGTGAGGTTCCCTTGCGGGGTAGGCAAAGTAAACTAAACTAGACTTTCCGGTTCACCACGATTCACCGGTTTTGTCGGTTGGCGAGATGAGTGGTGATCCCCATCGCCACATTTTACCGTCTTGATAACGATTATTGACTATTTCTAGCGATAAACGGGACTGACGGCTCTACGTGCTCATCCGAGGCATGGTAACACATCACCCGCCAAACTCCGAGCCACTACTGAGATTTTGAACGGATGGAACAATAATATTAATAATGATTTTTTTAATGTTATAATAGTAAATGTATTAAAGAATGAAAAAATGTAAATAAAGCTAAAATAAAGAGAATAATAATAATGTTATAGTTGATGAAATCTCTTTTTTGTTTGGGATTCGGTTTACAAATCAAACAAGGTTTTGCTAAGCGAATCCCAAAAAAGAGATTTTGTATACTGATAGAGTAAGAGCTCGCGTTAGCCAGACTTTTGTCATTTTATTAAACCTGAAAGTTTCTCAGCGCATAGTCTCCAACCCAGGTAAGAACGATCAGGCCTTAAGAAATTTGAACGATGGTTACTTTGGCAGCTAACTTGTAACAAAGGTGTGGAAAATAGGAGAGGAATTATTTTTTATAATTATTTATACAATTAATAAAACTTTTATAAACGTCGTAGCTGTTACAGGTCAAAAGTTATGTTACATACACATCTTCACGCCAGGTTCCTTACGGGGCAGGCAACGAGAACCGAGTACCATATCCCTGCAGATTTGTCTTGCTTCCTCCACATTCATTACTCTCTTCATACATACTCGCCAGTTGCGAAGACTCTTGACACCACCTTCGGACAGTACCCGATCAATCTGATTATGATATGTCAGCCTTGGTTTTCCCAGGTACCTACATCCTTCCAAATTCGCATTGTATATCTGTTTTGTTAACCTTTCATCTACCATTCTTTCTACATCGCCGAACCAATGGAGCATACCCTTTCTGATTTTTACACCGACATTCTCATTCAGACCTAATTTTAAAGATTATTAAATAAAGTTATATTAAAAAAACAATCATGTGGACTAAACGGCCTCAAATTTTTAGCGTTCAATTCACACGGTTCAGTTCAGTCATAGTTCACACTCAAAGTAATACATTTTAATTGATTTTTATATCCAGTGGTGTAATTAAAATTTCGATGACGATGACATATTAAGTTGTTATAACATCAAATGTATCCTTTTTTGTTCATATCTGGTATTAATGCTACGTTGCCATCACGAAAAGTTTAATTAAAAGATGGTATTTATATATTCGTGTTCTTTAAGATAAGAGAACGTATAACCATGTAATTGCGAAAGATACAAGTGATAGAAGTTATAAAGTCAAGGACTATTATTTTAATTAATTAGTGGATTGACTTAGATGAGAATTCACTAATGACATAGACTCCGTAGGAGTTCGACAATCAGTCGAGTGTGACTTGGATAAAATCCAATTTATCTTGGAGCGAAGCCAAAAGATTTTTTTCTTTTTCGTCCCGCAAGCGCTGAAGACCTTCAATCAATTTTATATAGGGTAACTTTTTGAGAATAGTCTTTAGTTCCAGTGGAACTTTACTGTTTTACTAGATATAATTGCACTTGTCTGTCAGTGTTAAAAAATTATGCAATATTGCATTCTCTTTCAAAATAAGGTTCCTTCCGATAGGTAGGTGTATGTTATGGTAAAGGAGATATTATAACGTCGGGGTTTCGTCACCACTGTAGGTATAAGTTATAGTAAAGGAGATACCACGTAGGGGTGACGTCACCAAAGTATGGATTACCATCAGGTTAGGCTCTTGCTTTTACTTAACTCCCAAAAGGCAAGATGATAAAGGATCACCGCCACCTGTGAACAGTTCTAGGACTAGATGTCATGCAGATGCTTCGTGTTGTCACAAAGCATCTACATGACATCTGGTGCTAGAACTGTTCACAGTAAGTTCACTAGATTCGTAGTAGTAACCATAAGCAACTTTTTAAATAATAACGAGACGTTCCACAATTTGCTTGGACATTTAGCAATATGACATTTATAGGAGCAGTTTTAGCTTACGCCTCGTTACTACTATAAAATTTACTACTCGTAACTGAAACAAGTCGTTCTACTGATATATGAATCGGGCATAAGTCGTATCGATTCGCAAGCACAACTGTTGGCAATAGGTTTCACAAAATAGTCGTGTGAGGTAGTAAACGCCTTGTGAATCGAACTTAAGTGTTCCAGATATAAAGACAATTATGGTAGAATTTCAAATTTAGTCATGATGCCCTAATAAGATGGAATGTGGTAAAGTTTAATATAGATACTTTTTAAATTTTTACTTCAAAAAATTTAAGATTGAAGTTAAATTTTAACGTGAATTTCAGATAGGATAAAACGTGATATTGGTAGATTCCATTTTCGAATTGAAAAATGGCCGCTGCAATATGAAATATCGTTCCAAATATTCGTGTAAGTAATTGCGTAAACAAAACGAAACAAAATTGTAAAAATTGAGGTATGAATCATATCATGTCAATATTTAATTTGTAGCGGTTTCTGGTCAGCATCGCAATGTAGTTTTCAGGTCATTTAATTAAACCATTTGATTGAAATAACAATGTTATTTGCTCTATATAACAGCTTTTGCTTGATGTGAAATATATTTAAGAGATTACATTATAGTAGGTAATAATGGCTTAAGTTTTTAATCTAGCTTTCTTAGAATTTGTTTTTATTTAAAGTAAAAAATATGCTACCAGATACTATTCAAAAAGTAGTCATTTTATTCATTTCATATAAATTGTGCACTAACTAACCGCCCCGTTGCGCGTTGGTCGAGTGGTAGCAACCCTGACTGCGCATTCGTATTCGCGCATAGCTTGAGTTTGATTCACGTGACAGTGACAAACATTTGTGTGATGATCATAGATATTTGTATTTTTGGGTTGACAAAGACAAAAATAAGGTGGTGGTACCAAACCCGGGTAAGACATTGTTGAGGCGTTTGGCCAATCGTTCGCCTTTTTTGGTCTGTTCTAGAAAAGGGACCAAAATTAGTTAAGGGGTTTCAGAGAGACCATTTAGACCCGTTTTATTTTTAATTTAATTTTTATTATTAAGACATGTCATATTATCTAAAAAGAAAAATGTTTTGTGAAAATGTCAAGTTTCCATCATTTACAGTTTTTAAGATCTATCAAAAAACACGCCATAAACGATATGTTGTCTGCCAAAAACCAGCTTTGGTTTAAAAAAAAAAGAATTTTTGAAAGGAACATAATTTTTTCAAGCCTTTTATACCGTCTTTGTAAAGGGGCAAAATACTACCTATTTATTTATTTTACGCTGTAAATGAGAGTATTAACCTTATGTCTCTAGTAGCCGAAACTAAGAATTGTAACTTAAAGCTATGAAAGCCCTAAGATTCCCTTAAACCGGGTCTATTGTATAATCTGTTCCTAGCTGACGTGTCCTATTTATAAACAACTTCCTTGCCAAATTTTAGGTCTCTAGTTTTTAAGACTAAGGAGTTTCATATAAACTAGCAAGAGCCCCGAGATCTCTTATCCTTGAGGTTCGGGCTCCTTTGAAGAATTATAGACCAACTGCCGTTCTGCCAGGCATGTCGTAAAAGGCGACTAATTGACTATGTGAGTCACTTCCATCGTGGTTACTAGGTGGTAGAGTCCAGCATTGTCTCGCCCAGGTCTGGTTACCTATTCCTGCCGCAATAGCGTCAGTGCTTGTCACTGTCGTGTTCTGGTTTGGAGGGTGAGGTAGCCGGTAAACTTATACATGTGGCATTAAGACCTCGTCACTACATAGCAATGCACCATTAACATCTTTAATGTCAATAGGCGATGGTTGACTCTTTCCATCAGGAGACCCTTGAAATCTGCTTGTTTGCTATCTTATTATACTTATAAGTATATAAAAAAAGAATCTACATTTAATAGTACTAAATTCCAAATGCATACGCTCTAATTCAGAAACGCAACTGCATAATGCAATCTCAAACGTATTTCTTCGAATACTCGTTTGAAGTTCCATATTATGTTGCTACAGTGTTATATAATTTTTAGGTCTATCCACAAAGCCTTACGGGCTGAAACCAAAGAAGGGTCCCTCCCTACACAGAGGGTGGTTAGCCAATGAGAGCTCTCGTGATACACTCGACTGGTTGCTAGTGCAAACAGCAGCGATCCTGAATGCCACATAATTGAGTGTCTTCTCAATTCTTCTCATTGTTCAGTGGCACAGAATGGCCCATTGTCGACCCCATTAAAGCAATTATGAGCTAAATGCTTGTGAATTAAGGATATTTTTATTGATGTTTTACGAGAGACTGCACGGATAAAATGATTTAAAGATTTATCTGATTTTATGCTGTTTATTTAATTTAATTTAATAATATAATAATTATATGTATGTATTTATACATATATATGTATTTCGATGTATTTGTATCGTTGACTAATACCCATATCACGAGCAAGTAATTTGCTTACCTTGGAATTAGATTGATTCGTGTAATTTAGTCCGTTTCAAGCCTCGTTTCGCACTCATCGTGTTAAATGAATCTGCAGTATCTGTCTTGGTAGTAATAGTTTTTTTTGTATATTTAGTAAGTATGAAAATAGATCGTTCTTTATATTTCATACCATTAGGTGATACATTTGTCTCTATTTTAAATTTTTATGTAATATATACGATACATTATTATATCCGATTTTTTTTTATTTCCTTTAGAAATAGCCCAAATAACCTCGTGTTCGTGTCCTTTAATATGTACAATATTTTATAAGTCAACCTGTATAGTCAAATAGTTATTTATTCAAAGACTATGATGCTTGCTATTCTATGATTAAAAAATTCCATGTAAAGCTTGGAGAGATCACCAGTTCTTGTATAAGTGGTGCCGTGGCCTTCATGTATATTGGGTGTGTTTACGCTATCATGTCTGACTTAAGCCGTCTGACGACTTACCTACTTACAGTCCTCTGTGAGTTCCAAGACTTAGACTGTGAAACCTATAGAAAAATGGTCAGAATGGCGTCATATAAAGTGTCCAGGTAAAATAATTACACTTTAGCCGACTAACGATCGTACGTTAGACAAGGCCTTGTCTAAGTTAACTTGAACGCACCCATTATGTAGCATGAATCTGAAACTAAATAACGTATTCACAAAGCGAACTAAACTTCACTGGCGCTGTTTCCCGTCCCGTACTATTCGGTTTGGATAATTAATTAACAAACTACAATTTAAATCCTCGCACCTACTATCTAAAAAGTATCTTCACGCCTATATCCCCAAAGAGGTAGGCAGAGGTACAACCAATGCACCCACGATTAGCCGAAGATACTCGGTCCCACAATGTGATAGGTGGCTAGCCAATCGCCAACCAGGCACTTTTCCAATCCGGGGCAAAGATAGTAATCTACCAACGATATTAAATCCCATGATGTGACAAACAGATATACAATGCGAATGTGGATGAATGTAGGAAGCAGAGAAGACCAAGACCATAGAGATACTATGATCAGATTGATCGGGTACTGTCCGAATTTGATGTCAAAAGTCTTCACAACCGGCGTTTATATGAAGAGAGTAAATAATGTGGAGGAAGCAAATATGCAAGGATCGTGCCATATATGGCACTCGGTTCTCTCTGCCTACCGCGTAAGGGATCGGGCGTGAAGATGTGTAGTGTATGTGACAGATGGCGTACCTATCAACAAATCGAGTATTGGTAACATTCCGCACAAATTCAATTTTCCAGAAAAACAGAAACTTAAGAACGATTTACCTGACCCCGGGTTTTAAATCAGGACTTTATGTATCTATAACAAAACCACTACCGCTAGACTGTGAAGGTGTTGCGAGAAAATTTTAATTTTTTATCATAGGATAGTAAATGTTCTCCAGATGGAAAGAGACAACCATTGCGTATAGACACCAGAGATATTAATGATATATTGTCATACGTGTGGCAGAGCTGGAATTCCAAATGTACAAGTTTACCGACTACCTTACCTTCTTAACCGGAACACGGCAGTGACAAGCACCGTTGCATCGTTGGTGTTATTGATAATGAACCCAGACAAGAGATTTCAAAACTCCACTCCACCATCTAGAAGTTATCTATCGCCGTCACTTGTTATTTTAAGAGCTTACTGGCAGGAAGGCAGATGGAAGAAGACATAAATGTAGTGTATTTTGTAATTTACTTATGGCTATATATGTTACTAGCGATCTGCCCCGGCTTCGCACGGATTATAATATACAGGTATTTTACATTTAAACCTTCCTCTTGAACTACTCTATCTATTAAAAAAAACCGCATCAAAATCGGTTTGATAGTTTTAAAGATTAAAGCATACATAGGGAGTTAGGGACAGAGAAAGCGACTTTGTTTTATACTATGTAATGATTACATGATATCTTTTAATCGGAGGTACCGCATCCCTGCTTTCTGTTGGCCTAAAGCTTAACTGGTGGAGAACGTGACTAGGTATTAAGTTCGCCTTTTGTACAAACTTTTCTTAAGGGGTTTTTCTTTACAATGAAGTTAAATAAATAAATACTCTATCCTTCAAAAGATCTATTTACCAACGATATCTAGTATCACAAAGAGCAATGCCAGATTTCATTAACATCCGGTCCTAGTTCTAGCAGGTGCTGTTGACCATGGCTGTTGGAGTAGCAGCAACATAGTACTGATATCAAATTTATCAATACAGGCGTAACAGTATTAATGTCACAATTTTTCGGCTGCAACTCAATAGCGGTCATCCGGAAGCGATTACACAAAGCCGCATGCTACTACAATAGCCGCACGTGTCGTCGCGTGGCGCGACTCTGAAATGTAACTCTTGAGAATATTGCTATTAACATTTGTCAGGCTTTCAATATAATTAATTTGAGAATATTAACCATACTAATCTATACTTGTATACTAATATTATAAAGAGATAAAGTAGTGAGTTTGTTTGTAGGAAGTTTTTCCATTTTTTATATCGTTAGATAGCAAACAAGCACATGACTCTCCTTATGTAAAGAGAAAACATCGCCGATGTACACCAAAGATGTTAATGGTATATTGCTATCTGTGTGATGGTATAGCAGTGCCACATGCATAAGTCAACCGGCTACGTTATTGGTAAGGCGGTGGTACCAAATACCTGGGCGAGAAGTTGCGGAACTCTACAACCTACTAGTCACGATGGAAGTGACACGTATAGCCAATCGGTCGCCTTTTACGACCTGCTTGGCAGAACGGCAATCAGTCTATTCTTCAAAGATGCCCGGACCAATACGGGGTGTATGGAACTACTCCTCCTCCTCGCGTCGTTTCCTCACTGCTGAGGGTCGTGACCCCCTTCATGGATCACCTTCTCCTTAACGATATTACGCCATCGGTCACGGTTATTTGCTGCGTGAATGGCTTCATATATTTTGCTTCTTAGTGTGGAACGGATTTGATCTGTCCAGCGCATTGGGCTTCTTCCCCGTGGTCTTTTTCCTTCAATCTTGCCTGTGACGATAAGCTTTTCAAGATTACCTCCATCTTTACGGGCGATGTGACCAAAATACTGAAGGGCTCTTTGTTGGCAGATGGATAGCAGCCTCCTAGTAACCTTGAGTTCACTAAGAATAGAGGCGTTTGTCCGTTTCGCCGACCAAGGAATTCGGAGCATTCTCCTCCAGCACACGTCTACGGTCTTTTTCCTTGAGCGTCCATGTCTCTGCCCCATAGAGGAAAATGGAAAAAACCAAGGTCTTAACGAGCTTCTGCTTGATTTTATGTGAGATGTTTTTATCTTTCCATATTTTCTCCAATTAGTTCATGGCGCTCTTAGCCATTCCCATTCTGCGTCTGATTTCAGTATCACAGGAGCTGGTGTTAGAAATGCTGGAGCCTAGGTACACGACATCATTTACAATTTTAACGTTAGGTGTTCCAGTGAGCTCCAGCTTTTTTGTGCGATCGACCACCATCACCTTCGTTTTGCTTCTAATAATATGGAGGCCTAGATCATTACTGATGCGCTCCATTTGATCCAACAAGCACTTCATTTTGGCCTCCGAGGCAGCTAGGAGCGTAGTATCGTCGGCGTACCGCAGGTTTGTTATCTTGACAACACCGACACTTACTCCTCCTTCCCAGCCATCCATGGTAAGTCCTAAAATATATTCCCCGTAAGCATTGAATAAGATGGGAGATAGGATGCAGCCTTGTCTTACTCCTTTTTGAAACCTAAAGGGTCGCGAAAGTGTGGCGTCAAACTTTACTCCAGGAATGCCACGAAGTGTCGGGGTGTTCCTAGCTCCGTGAGTACTGTCCACAGTGTTTTCCAACTCACACAGTCCAATGCTTTGGTATAGTCCACGAAGAACATGATGAGGGGGTCATCAAACTCATTCATCATTAGTATCATTAGCTAAGACACATATCTCAAACAAATAAGAAAGATTGCCTAAACTAGCCAAAAATTACTTATTCTTTGTGTTTCTAGCACTTGATCTCTCTTATCCTGATGCTGGTCTTTGCTCCCTGGAGGGACCATCTGAAACTCTACCAGACAGTTTGAAAAAGCCGAATGATTGGCCAAACATATCACTCACATTTATCTGAATGAATAACTTAAAACCACACAATGGATCAATTAAATTTTTAGGAGTACTCCATTATGACCTCATGTCAATTTTGAAAAAGGTTTTTTGCAATAACCGGGAACGACAGCTATGCGTGCTCATCCTAGGCACGGGGGTGGTAACACAGATTTTGAAAAACTTTGTGTCCGACCCGGGGATAGAATTTCGGACTTTATTATCTGAGCCAGATTACCTACTATATATATTTTTTTTTATAAATAAATATTCCGGGACAAATTACACGAACTGATCTAACCCCAAAGTAAGAAAATTATTTGCTTGTGTTATGGGTGTT
>DWBA01000708.1:0-12246 GCA_018236825.1 Apodemia zela
AAGCGCTAGTGAGCTTTATGTAAGCATTTTTTTTGTATGTAGTTGTCGTTCTTCTCGTTAGAGTATTTTGTTCTGTGCACTAAACAGATGATATCTTTTTAGACGAAATTTTCAAACCTAAAAATTTTAAATGTAAATATAAAACATTAAAACAATTATATCTGCTCAAGATTCCAACAACAGGTTCACAATTTATTTTGACGGAAAGAATTAATTTATTTGGATGTAATGCGATAAAACACATTCTAAAAGTAAAAGTTAACTATAAATCACCTGTGACAATAAATTTTAAATTATTTTCATAAGAAATGGCATGCCTAAGTGTAACTAAAAGTGTTATCTTTGGAAGGAATTGTCGTCTAAGCTATTTTTATAAAACAGCTAGAAATCTCGTGTCAAAACAATTGGTATACAATGAATTTGGTGACCCAGTGAAGGTTGTAAAGTTCAGGGAAAGTGAAGTTCATCCTTTAAAAGGTCAAGAGGTTCTTGTACGGATGTTAGCAGCACCCGTAAACCCTGCAGATATAAACACAATTCAAGGTACTAGCAAAGTTCTTAATAACAATTATCTATGATTTACATGTGCCTCTATTGAGTCAAGTACCATTTGAGAAGTCTTTAAAAACCGCTCAAAATCATAACTCATAGCTGTCTTTCACACAACATGACTTTGGCAGAATTATTGTGCAAGTCACGCAACAACAATCATTCATTACCTATAATAATATTTACTGGTGATTTTATATAAAACAAGACAAATAATACCAAAACTTTGCTTTTATGCATAAAATATTTAAGGTATTTATCTTTGTTTAAAATTTAATCTAACATTGTTTAACACAAATTTTTATCTTTGATTTAATTATGTTTCAGGTAAATATCCTGTGAAAGTAATGTTTCCTTGTATTCCTGGTAATGAAGGTGTTGGAATAGTTGAAGAAATTGGCAAAGATGTCAAGTGTATAACTCCAGGGAATAAAGTTATTGCTGCTAAACCTGGTCAAGGAACATGGAGAGATATTGGTGTATTTAATGAAGAATTCTTAAGAGTTATTCCCGAAAATTTAGGTTTAGTTGAAGCTGCAACACTCACAGTGAATCCATGCACGGCTTATAGAATGTTAAATGACTTTCAATGTATTAGAAATAATCAGGTTGTCATACAAAATGGAGCTAATAGTGCCTGTGGTCAGAATGTCATCCAAATCTGTAAGGCCTGGGGAGTTAAAAATATTAATATAGTCAGAAATAGGCCTGACATAAATATATTAAAGAAATATTTAGAATCGTTAGGTGCTACAATAGTTTTAACTGAAGAAGAACTAAGGTCTACAAATATTTTTAAAACTAAAATTATAGATAAGCCAACCTTGGCTTTGAATTGTGTAGGTGGTAAAAGTTCTCTGGAGATGCTACGTCATCTTCAACATTCTGGCAAGATGGTAACATACGGCGGTATGTCTAGAGAGCCTGTTAATATTCCAACTTCTGCATTTATTTTTAAAAACTTATCATTTTATGGCTTCTGGATGACTGCCTGGAATGAAAAGGCAAGTAAGACTGAAAAAGATGAAATGTTTCATAATCTCATATCTATGATGTGTGAGAATAAATTGAAGGGACCAGTTCATAAGATGGTTAAGTTTGAGAACTATGAAGATGCGATAAGTAATGCTCTAAGCGTCAAAGGTTTTACAGGATGTAAATATATTTTAGATTTTAGTTGTTAGACTAAAATTAATATATGTGATATAAGTTATGTTTGTAAATATTGGAATAAATAGTGTTTATGCAATATTGGTTTAATTTATAAAATTTCATATTAAGAAGGATGTGCCATTTTTCTATTAAACTTTTTAACCCTTCCCATTCCTAAGTTTATATCCAATTTCAGGAAAGAATCGCTGCCTGCCATCCTTACCAACTGTACCCGGAGATGAAGGTGTTGGAGAGGTAGTGGAAATAGGAAAGCAGGTTTGTGCAGTGGAACCTGGTGAAAGAGTAGTACTAACTTCAAGGTTACTTGGTACATGGCGATATTATGGAATTTATCATGAAAGAGATGTTCATGTTATAACAAAAAATTTACCCCTACCTGAGGCATCCATGCTTACAATATCTCCATGCACGGCATATAGATTACTAAGAGACTTTATTAAATTGGAACCTGGTCAAACTGTAATTCAAAATGCAGCAAATAGTCCTTGTGGCCAATGTGTGATACAGTTATGCAAAGCTATGGATGTAAATACTTTAAATATAGTTGCCAATCATTGTGGATATGAAGCTGTGAAGAAACATCTGCTAAATATTGGTGCAACAGCTGTATACACACTTGAGGAAGCAGAAGAACTCTGTTGCTTTAGCACATCATTAAAAAGACCAGTTTTAGGTCTTAATTGCTTAGGAGGCAGGTTTGAAGATGTAATGTTGAAATTGTTAGAGAGATGTGGGACTATGGTTTATTATGGATGTGCTATTGATCTACCTATGGCCAAATATTGTTTACGGAAAGATGTACGTTTCACCAAATTTCATTTATGTGAATGGGGTGCTACTGCTGGAGTTATTCAAAGAGATATCATGATGAATGAGGTCGTTCAATTAATGGTTATAGGAAAACTGGTAGCGCCTTTATATCAACCAGTAGAAATAAAAAATTATGTGCATGCTTTAAGAAATACAGTTGACTGTGAAGCTTTTGCAACTGTTAATTTTGTATTTGATTTCACTTTGCCTTAATGACACAATACTGAATAATAATGATACAAAAATATTTGTTGTTGTATGTTGATTTTATAGTACTTTTATCTAAGAAAAATGTCTGAGGTGGACTGTGGCTGCTTCTTAAAGGGGAATATTTGAATCAAATTAAAACTAATATTTCAGTTATTATTGGTAATTGGGTGAATTGAAAACTATTAAATTAGGTGAATCGAAAAAGCTATGTCGGCTATAGTTATTAAACATGTATTGTCAGCGTTTCCTATTGTTAATGTGCATAAGTTTTACGTGGATGGATATAGGTACCGTAGGAGACCAAGAATGACGTACCATCATCAAATTGGTCGGGTGCTGTCCGAAGGTGGTGTCAAGAATAACCGGCGTGTTTGCAAGAGAGTTATGGATGTGGAGGAAGCAAAGCAAGTCTGGCACTCGATTCTCTCTGCCTACCCCGTATGGGATCTGGCGTAAAGATATGTATGCATAAATTTTACGTCGCACTCGTAAAAGTCTTTGACATATAAAATTTATCATATATTCGTGTTATTTCGCCTAAAATCTAAATGATTAATATTTACTTTTCTCTTTGGTTTCGACTTTCGAGTGGGTTGAGCCGTATTTATCGTCACAAATACTAGGTATTTAAAAATCACAGTCAGTCACTGTGACGAGTATTTACAGATACCTGTGACTGCCCTCAGCCTGTGACGGCGACTAATACCAAACTAGTACCTGTTACACGAAAAATGATAGATCTGAGAATTTGATAAATACTAGATACGCTCAATACTAGATATGGATAAAGTATTTGTAACTGTGACGGCGTATCGTAGATACCTGTTACAGAATAAATACTAGGTTATTAGTATTTTAATAAGATCAGTGTGTAGGTAGTATTATTATCTCTGAACATTATCTATACTAATATTATAAAGAGAAAAGATTTGTTTGTTTGAATTGAATAGACTCCGAAATCACTGAATACTGGACCGATTTCGAAAATTCATTCACCTTTAGAAAGCTACATTATCCATGAGTGACATAGGCTACTTTTTTACCCGACTGAACAAAGAGAAATAATGTTTTTGGGTAACGCGAATGAAGTCGCGGGGAACTGCTAGTTTATTTATAATTACGATTGTAAGGCTTACATACTCATCCTAGATATGAGGGCATTAACATATCGCTGCCAGACACCGAGATGACTGCATAGTTTATTCATTCAACTGGCAAATGTATCATACCACCGGCAATGTGAGTGTAAGCGGTACATCGCTTTATTCACATATTGGCATGCACTTTCCGGTACAACTTTAATAAGAGTTACCACCGGGAGCATTTGCGATGAAATATTCTAAGCAACCTGTTCAGAACACCGGGGAAGGTGCACCCGGTACTCACTATGTTCAAGGTGTTAATGGGTGGCAAGTCTATCGATAAATCTGGTCTGTATCTAGTTTTAGGCAAGTTTAGTATTAAGAAAAAAAACCTGTGTAACTCCAAAAATAGAATTCAAGACTGCAAGTGTCTACACAGACATTGTCAACACTGCCTCGAAAATATGACAAACCAATATTGTGATTTCTTGTAAAAAAGTTTATATATTACCTTTAAATAAATACTTTGTTTTAATTTTAATCATACTAATTTCTCGCTTCATGGAATCCTTAATATTATTATTCAATATGATATCAATCTTATTACGAGCGCGTACCAAAGGCAACTCTTGTGCGTTTATTTGAGATTTACTGTTATCTGAAATAAATAGATAAATTATACATTAATTAATATAAAGAGTTTTAACAGGCTAAACAAAGGGCTGTGCATAGAAAAAACATTATATTAGCCCGTACAAAAATGTGTAATGTTCGGAATGCTTCTCCTTAACGGCTTGATCAGTTTTGATTTGTTTACTTAGTAAACTGTTACTACCTGCTTAACAGTAAGCCCCTTGCCTTAACTAAACTACATAGCAGTTTGTAGCAGTCGTACAAAGGCTAAACATACCATTTATCGTGACCACTAGGTGGTATAGTTCTGAGAAGACTCAGCTACCAGTCCAATTGAATAAATTCTCTTTGTGTTATAGCCACCTATTTATTAAAGGTTTTTACAGGAATAGTGTAGTTATACATAACATAGGATAGTGAACAAGCAGATGGCTTTCTTGATGGAAATAGAAATAAAGTGGTGAGAATGTAATGACACATGCATAATTTTTAATTGTACTGACTACCTTACCCTGCGGATCAAGCATTTGTGTAAAGTAACAGCTGATGATGTATTTTTAAAAACTTACCACTGGGTTCATTATTATCTACTGGTTTGACTTTTTCAATCTTCTCCACAACCTGCATCGATTCATCTTTCATTATAAGTTGAATGGTTTCATTACTTTCATTAACATTTTCTTCCGAACCTTTTAATAGATTAATTTTACTGTCATCTATTAAGCTGAAATATATGCAAGACAAGTTAGAAAGGTGGGGATTAAAAAGTTTTATTGGAATGTTGTGATTGGGATGTTGGTTGTATGACAAAGTATACCTAACCTTTTTAAAGATTTTTGAAATGAAAACTTCTACAGCAGCGTTAGACGATTTTTGGCAGGGGAAAATCTTATGGGTTTGTGTCACCAATTATGAAATTTTAATTTTTAATATTACAATTGGCTTGAAAATTCAAAATAGTTTTAAGTTTTCACTTCTGTAATAGCAGTTTTCATATCTGGCTCAATTTTTTTAATGAGATAAAATATACATGATTATAATGCGAATGAATGGAGCAGCAATAAATTGATAATAACATCTGTTTGGATTATTTTCATTACTTGCTGTAGCCAATAATTTATAAAACGAACAACTTTAGCTCTTTACATGGTAGACTTTTTTATTCATCAGAAATATACAAATTATTCTCCTGATGATAAGAGTTACCGTCGCCTATAGGCATCAAACTTGATCATGTTGTATTGTCTATCTCGTGTGTAGTTAGCATACAATCATGGATCCGAATTCCAAACAATTTCTGTTGCATAGTAATCGACCTAATTGCTAAGATTTATAGGCGCGCAGTTAAGGCGTACCTAAGTTAACAATTTTTGCTTACTATTTCAGAAATAATAATCTGCCTACAATCTTATTCCTTCAATAGCTACTGATTCGGTCAGTATTTCTTCAGTATTCACCAAAAAAAAAATTATTGAGTAAGAAAATTCCAAAGCTGAGGAGCAGTAAAGATGGGGAATACATTGTATGAAAGTACCATATGACTGTAGCGATAAGACCGCCTTTGTGTATCCATATACTTTATATTATAATTGTGAAATGTTTGTTAATTTTGTGGTTACTGGTGCGCAATAAAGTGTATTCATTCATTATGACTGATGGACAGACACATAATATATGCTGTAAAGATGAAACCAAGATTAACATCTAAAAAAATTAATTTACTGTACAATCATTGTGACGAAGCATCACATCAAAATTCAGATATGATAATTCCTCTGCGTTTGTGCACTTAAACTTCCTAGGCGTTTAAAAATAATTTCCAAGATTATGGAAAATTTAAAATAAAAAATGTCGACAAGCTTGGCTTTAAACTAGCAACCTATATCACCATCAATCTTCTATTTTGCTTTGGAAAACGTTGGTTCAAATCAAGTATCACATATTACATAATCATATTATTATGATAATGGCATTTAAGTCTATGTCTGTTTTGGTTATCTTTTCAAAAATTAAAAAAAAACAATAATATTTATTTCGGTATAAACACAGAATATAATTCATACATTTGTTGAAGCGTTCTTTTAAGTAAACAATAAACTTGTGACAGAAGAATTCTCTCTTCTATACCTTCAAATTACTATGTATCCAACAATATTCTTCTTTCATGTCCATCTTTTTTTGGTAGCTAGCCAAACAGAGCATGTTTTTTCCTCACTTGACTTCTAAAAAAATAGTTGATATCCACCATATTATATAATTTGAAGTACAGGAATTCACAAAAAAACCTGCAGCTCTAGTAAGCCGTACCACAGATTAACTAATATATTACATACAGAAGTACCGCTCCTTAAGCCTTGAAGAAAGCTGACATTAGACGTAGGTACCCAGAGTGTCCAAAGCCTTGGATCTACTGCCATCCACCATGGTTTTTTCATTATTAACTAGCAAAACGTTAACCTGTAGTATGGAACAGCTAAAGTACAGTATGAGTAATCTTTAATACCTACCTAATTTCTTCTTCTTTAACCTCTGTCTGAAGTTCACTTCTCAGGCTTTGTATTAGCTCTGCAATTGTAAATATATCATTTTCAAATAAATAAATAGATTTTGGCCCACTCCCTTTGCTTGGTAAGCAAAGCGTCAATAGACACCCAGATTCATCATAATTCACGGTTTGTGTGTGGTTATCCCTAACGCCGCATTTGGCACGACTTTTAACGAGTATTGCTTATTTGCTATAACTGGGACAAAAAGCTTAAAGAGTTTATCAAGGCAAAGCGTTCTTTCTATCTAATATTATATAATATATTAGCTACTAGCGACCTGCCCCGGCTTCGCACGGATTATAATATACATGTATTATACATATAAAACTTTAAAAAAACCGTATCAAAATCCGTTTGGTAGTTTTAAAGATTTAAGCTTACATAGGTTTGGGACAGAGAAAGCGACTTTGTTTTATACTATGTAATGATTGTAGTGAATTAAGTCTGACGGCCCAGATGGCGTACTGTTTGTTTGTGTTTAAGGTTATTTTTTATATAATAGGGTAGCAAACTAACAGATGGCTCTCCTGATGGATAGAGATAGCCATCGCCTAAAGACACCAAAGATATTACATACAGATATGTTGCATTGCCATCCGCGCCAGGTAAATTTACCAACAACTTTACCATCCATACCAGAACAAGTCAGTAACAAGCATTGACGCTATTGTGGCACTGTGGCATCAAACCAGGGCGAGACCCTGCAGAACTCTACTACCTGATAATAGTCACGATGGTAATGACTTGTAAGTCCAACCATTCACCTTTTACCAACTGCCTGGCTAGAGGGCAGATGGTGTATTCGTCAAAAATAAGCCTTCTCATACTTATTGTCACACTAGTTGCTGTTTCGCATTAATATTTGCTATGAATTGTTGTGTTTTCTCCGTGTTAGTCCGGGCTCTCTTTGATGCTAAAACTTAAAAGGTAGCCAGTAAACTTATGCACGTGGCATTAAGACCCCGTCACAAGGATAGCAACGCATGATGCATTGCTATCCCTGCTACCTGGATAGCAATGCACAATTAACATATTTGGTGTCTATAGGTGATGAAAATTTCTTTCCATCAGGAGAGCCATCTGATTGTTAGCTATCTTAAAATATAAAAAAATAATAGCCTGCCAGATATTTGTAGGTTTCTATGAGTGCTCTACGATTGAAAAATCTTTGACACTTCCTTTCTGCAATTATTTCAATTGTAATACTTTTGCTTCTACATAGAATCTATTTATACTTTCAACACTGAACTACAAGTGTTTTTACCTCATTTAAATACACATTAGAATCTATTTCATTTATATACCATTGTACGGATAATTTATTTAAGACTAGCTTTTACCCGCAATTTTATCCGCGTGTAAGGAGTATTTTTTACATACTTGAATAGTTTCTTTTATATTAGATTTAAGATAAATAGTCCCAGAGTTTATCTGCATAGTTCCCGTACCCGTGGGAAAAACTATCATATGTCCTTTCTCGGGTCTCAAGCTATCTTTGTACAAAATTTCATCCAAATCGGTTTAGTGGTTTAGGCATGAAGAAGAGACAGACAGACGGACAGAGTTACTTTCGCATTTATAATATTAGTAGGGATTAATTCTGACATTTTCAAACATTTATGTAGAGTAAAAGTAAAGAGAAAATCATTAAAATAAGCTCAAACACTTTCTCATTCTGTAGTAAAAATAATTCATAATAAATAATTTATTCATGAATTTTCGCTAATCGACAAAGAGATAGCCATTTAAATTAGGAAATAATTCTAGGTCTATATGAGTCTATAAAAATTGGATTGAACAGTCTTTTCCTTTTTTTAAATCTTTATTTAAGGAGTTTTTGCACACCAATATGACAATGACAACTCCATCGTACTTAGTTTCCATTCTGGTCTTTTCCTTAAGATGTTGTCTTTCAAATTTACACATTTCCAATACATGGACATTTGCTAATGCATATGTGCAGTCTACATTTTGAAAACATTTAGATTAACATATTGAACATTCAGTCCTGATTTTACATAATAATTGTCTACTTGCGTCTTATTGCCTGTTTGAAGGCAAAAGAGATAATCTTTTTTATATTGATTGATCATGTATGCTAATAAGCCTACGAAAATGACAATAAAACTTACTTTCGTCTGATGTGATATCATGCAGTCCTAGTGTATTTAGCAAATATATTTTATCGTTTGTTTCTAATAAAATCCACCCTTTTTGTTCTAATAGTTGATATTGGTCATCGGTTAAAGTTATCTGAAAATAATATTACATTATTAAATTCTGTAATGGCGACAATAGACTAGGCGACGTAATATAGCGAATTTTTCAACCAAAAGGACAAAATATAATGTAATGCTTGGTAAATTAGAAAAAAAAAAGCCACCTTATTTTTGATGTTATAATTAATAGAAGAATTCAGAAAGAGGATATTAATGGAAATTAAATGAAAAATATTTATTTGCAATAAGGTCTAATGGCATTATAATTTTGGATAATTTATATTAATATTATATAATTTGGAATAAGGTCTAATGGTGTTGCTGATACCGTTGGTGTCTATATAGGGTCCATTTTTGTTCCTCATATCCATTAATGACTTATAAGTTATACTATTATGCATGGAATATTTGACCTACACTATATGTGGTAACATTTTGCCATTAACACTCACCTCTGTGCAATCAGTAATTGTTTTAGAATCAGAACTTTCTTCATCTACATTAACATCAGTTGTGATTTCAGAGACTTTTTTAAATTCAGGCTCTTCACTTTCCTCCATCTGAAAAATGACACACACCTTAAGTTCTTATGCATTGGCTTGATTAAAATCTTATTTTATTTCAGTCAATTTTATTTCAGTTGTGTTTCTGATAATTGCCAAAGAGAGTAATACTACTAGGGTATAAGTATTCAGCACAAGTACTAAATTTAACTATTATTACCAGTCGCTTGCTAACTAAAAAGTGTATCAGCAAAAATTTCTAGGATCAGTTAATCTGGTTTAATTGCATAAAATGAACCTACCTATGTGCAATTTCTATTGTTCTTAAAAACAAATTAAACATACAGTAAGACTTAAATGAATTGGAAGTAATAGCCAATTTATTTTATTTTTCGAATTTCACTTTTTTTATAACATGGCAAAGAAGCAGACACCAATTGCCTACCAATACCAACAATGGCAATGGTGTTTTGCCACTTGTGTAGCAGATTGAATTGCCACATACATAAATTTACTGGCTATCTTACCTTCCAAAATGTAATATAATAATAACAACCAAGCACTGACACTATTGCTGCAGGAATAAATACTGTATTGCGATTTTTTACATAATTAGATAGCAAACAAGCAGATAGCTCTCCTGATGGAAAGAGAACCAAACATCATCTATAAACCAAAGCTGTTAATAGTGCATTGATATCCAGGTACCAGGATGGTGTTGCCACTTGTATAATTTCACCAGCTACCTTACTCTTCAAACCAGAACACGAAAATGAAGAGTACAACACTATTGCAGCAGGAATAACTGAGGGAGTGATACCAGATCTGGATAAAACGTTGCGGAACTCTACCACCTGGAAGTCTGACGGCAGTGACACATATAGAAAGTGCCAACATGTGAGGTACTCTAAAGAATTTTACCTCTAAGTAGTCACAATGTTAGTTACATGGTTGACCACTTGTGTGCATTGTGCGAACAGACTGGAAGTCAAGGAAGGCATCTACCTATCTATCTATCAAAGCGGGCTATGCTGCACTTAGCCACACTGCCTAACTGCCAACCCAGCTCATTCCAGAGGTCCAGTACCATAGAAGGATGCTCAAATAGCTCCTTGTACGTTTCATTTTCTTTGAAGAGCTGGGCCCTTAGGTATTTAACTTTCTCGCACTCAAATAGCACGTGGTGAGGAGTTTCATCATGGTGTAGGCACGCTCTACATAGCGGACTGTCCGTTAGTCCTATGGCGTGCATGTGTTTATTCATATGTCAATGCCCTGTTATCAGACCACATATCTTTCTTAACACTACCAAGAACTAAAGGAAGGCATATATATGGGCTCTTCTTCAAAAGGGGGACCAACGTAGGGAAAAGTGACTGTAAGCTATGTACTGCATCTATCCAACAATATCTATTTAATAACTAGCTGATCCGACAGACATTCTCCTGTCTTAATTATGAATATTGAATTCAAATTGATTTTTATATATATATAGATTTATAAACACATAAAAATTTATTTCTTACCTCTTCTTCCTTCTGATTCGTAACTGGTTGTAAAAAGTATCCATTAGCATCACCATTTTGAAGTATTAGTTGGTCTGTAATAAACATCGTTGTTTAAATAATTTAAGAAATGTATTGTACAAGCAAAATATTGCAGGGTTATCAGAATACCATTGTTTCTTGATACCCATCCGTCATGTAAATTACCCTAACATTTTTACAAGTATTATTCTTTATTACATTTTTGTATTACTCTATTTTGATAGAGATATTAAGTACATTAAATAATTAGTGTTTGAATTTACTGAACATTGAAAATAAATTAAATTACCTGGAACTGATATGAGATGTGAGGAGTTATCAGCTTCCACATAAAAATGCGGAGTCTCTGAATCATACACAACATTGGGCGCTAATTCTCCAAGTGTTTCCTTGACATCTTCCACTTGAGTAACATATTGAATTGGCCTATTAACTGAGTACCAATATATTATTAGTAAAAAAATATCATGCATCTAGTTCCCTTATGGGTATGCAGAATCATCAAATTATTAAGAGATGCTGAGTCTCGCCGCAATAGACTAGGTTGTCAACTGGTGAAATGAATGCTGTTTCCCATCAATATATTTTCTTTAACAAGTATCACTTGTTATTTATAATAGCTAGCTAGCTAACCTAACCCAACAGCTTTACATGCTCTCTTGAAACGGTACCTTATTTTTTTTATATTATAAGATTTTTTGTATATCATACAATAACAAACAAGCAGATGTCTCTCCTGATGGAAGTCTCTTTCCATCGCCTATAGACACCAAAGATGTTAATAGTGCATTGTTATCCATGTGGGGGGATCGCAATGCCACATGCATAAATCTACTGGCTACCAAACTCTCTAAACTGGAACACAATGAAAAGCATTGACACAATTGCGCCAGTAATAGATAAGGCGGTGGTACCAAATACCCAGGTGAGATGTTGCGGAGCTCTTCCATCTAATGCCCTGTTTATACTCTTTA
>DWBA01000709.1:0-12245 GCA_018236825.1 Apodemia zela
TACAATATATACATATAAACCTTCCTCTTGAATCACTCTATCTATTAAAAAAAACCGCATCAAAATCCGTTGCGTATAGTTAAAGATTTAAGAGTACAAAGGGAGTTAGGGACAGAAAAAGCGACTTTGTTTTATACTATGTAATGATTTACAAGTAAAAAATTAATAAGTACAATCAATCACAAAACGCGTAGCACACAAAGCTGGTCTTATCGCCATAAAACTGGTGTCTCTACCAGACATCGGTTTCACCGGTTTGTCGGTTAGCGTGATGGGTGGTAATCCCCGTCGCCGCATTTTAGCGACCTGATAACGATTATAACCTATTTCTAGTGATAGCCGGGATCGAGAGCTTTACGTGCTCATTCGAGGCACGTGGGGACCCATCCGTTAGACTTGGAGTTGCTACTAAGATTTTGGATTTTCGAGAAAACTTCGAATAACCTCAATAACACTTTTGTCCGTCTCAGCATAGTTGAAAGAATAACCCTCTGTTCGTAATTGGACGGATTTCAAATGTATCTTCACATTCGTATCTCCCAAGGGGTAGGCAGAGGTTCAACCAGTGCACCCACGATTAGCCGAAGATACTCGGTCCCACAATGTGATAGGTGGCAAAGCCTATCACCAACCGGTGATATGCTTTGTCACCTATTACATTGTGGGACCGAGTATCTTATCCAATCCCGAGCAACGTTGTTTTTATCAGAAAACTGGAAAAACACACTTTTATAATTGCTAGATCTGGGAATCGAACCCAGGACCTCATGTGGTCAACTCCAACCCCGGAACACTAGATTATAGAGACTACGGGTTAGCCTATTCAGCTCAGACTATAAGTGAACTGTACCCGGCCAAAGTGCTAACAATTCTTGACCAGTTACGAGTGTTTTAGTTACTAAAATACTCTACAATCGACTAAAATACTAGCATAATGTGAACTAGAGTTAACAGAAAGACTTTCGTATTTATAATAGTATGGATACATTTGGCAAATTAATTTACCAAATAAATATCTAATTTACCTTTATTAATCGTCATTTTATTCTAATTCCAAATAAACATTAGCTAATCAGTAATCTCATATGGTGTTGACAACTTAATAAAACTTTGTTCAAAATAAACTACTTTCAAAGTATTTGACAACATCATCTGTCACTATGTTGAAACCCGTACGGGGTAAAATTTCATAATTTATCTTGTTTAATAGAGTTTGTAATGACTTTTATTTACTATTACAAGGAAGTAATATGGAGAATATGAATTTGCAATTGTTTAGACAACTCATCATTTGTTTGTACCTGATGTCTTGCCTGATAGTTTTTTTTATGTCATACCGTTGCAAACTCATAGCTCTTCTGTGGGAGAGAAATGACTTATATATAGATATTTGTCATCCGCGTGATAATTATGTAATCCGACAAGCGTGTTGGTCCGGGCTCCCTTTGAAGAATAGTTCATCTGCCATTCTGCCAGGCAGTTCATAAGAGGCGAACGATTGGCTATGCAAGTCACTATCATCGTGGCTACTAGGTGGTAGTTCTGTATTGTTTCACCGGGGCCTGGTACCACCACCTTACCTATTCCTGCTACAATAGCGTTAGTGCTTGTCACTGTTGTGTTCCGGTTTGGAAAGTAAGGTATCCAGTAAACTTACGCATGTGCTATCTTATCAGTTGACTTATTCTTCAGAAAGGGCCCCGAATCAACAAGGGAATGTGAATAACGCGTAATGAAACAGAGTATTAATTATTTTAATTTTTTTGTTGCAGTTTCAACGCTGTCGTGCATCATTCGTCTCCGCATCATCATGTTCATTTGGCTCATCACCATATTTGAAATGCTGTTTCACTGGATACTAGTCCAAGTTATGGACCAGATTAGTTTGAACCATTCCATACTTATATTCTTCACATTGCACAATAAAGATAGCGCTATTCTGTTATTGTTTATTTTATTTACTAAACCATTTTGAGTCTATTGGCGTATTAGGCTTTGATCTTGAGGTTTCGGGTTTTTTACATCATAAGATAATAAACGAGCAGATGGCTTTCCTAATGATAAAAGACAACCATCGCGTATCGATAACAAAGATGGTAAAAGTATTTTGATATCCGAGTGGCGAGATGTTAATGTTCACATGCATAATTTTTAAGACTACCTTAGCCCGTAAACCGAAACATGGCAGCGACATACTCGTACATTGATGCTATTCCATCAGGAATAAGTAAGGCGATGGTACTAAACCCGGACTTTACGTTGCAGAACTAGTAGATACGATGGTGGTGTATCGTATAATATAAAATTAGTTAGTGAGACTGAAATTTGATACCTACTGCATTTACTCTGTATTCATTCGATCTAGGTACCAACTCTGTTATCCCAATAAGATAGCTGTTTTACTCCTGCGTAGGTAATTAGTAATTAGTAGGTTCGGTACCAATGATCTAAAGCTATGTATTCATCTGTAGAAATGTGGCACCACATCTAAATATTCAAGCTGCTACTGAGATTTTCCTTAAAACCAACTGAATAATATATTTTTCCCGAACTTATAACTAATTCCGAACCTCATGAATGCTCTTAAAATTTGATCATGAGGTGAATAGTCATAAAGTGAATAAACTGAATAATAAGGAACAACTATGGACGATATACGAGTAAAGCAGTAAATTAAAAACGGATATTGGCTTCCTCCAAGTACGACGATGATAAAATAATAGTTGTAGTAACTACTGTATTCTACAAATTGTTAGGAAATAGATTACAACCATATTAAGGAAAATTAGTTCTTAGCTTAACAAATTGGAACAATTTAAAAATCCGGTTTTCACAGTAATGTTAATAACACCAATTTCGTAGAAAAAATATCTTTGAAGTTTCTATTACTTTATTACCCTATGAAAGTCCAGAAATAAATTTAAAAATTACATCTATTTAACCCCCAACGCAAAACGAGAGGTGCTATAGGTCTACCGTGTGTGTATTTGTGTGTCGGACAGTGGCATCATAGCTCACAAACAGATAAACCGATTTAAGTGCAGATTTTTTTAACCGAAAGGCCTGCTTATGGAGATGGTTCTTAGCTAAGGTAGTCTTTCAGACCGTATATCAGAGTATACAGGAATGTATCGAGGATTTTTAATTTTTAATTTAGAGTTATTATAGCATAGGATAGCAAAGAAACAGATGATCCTCCTGATGGATAAAAATATTAATAGATTATATACTTCAAAGATGCTAATGGTGCGTTGTAATCTATGTGGCAGAGATCTGATACCACATTTATTTTTTAGTTGGTTACCTTCCTCTCCAAACGGGAACATTACACTGACACGCTATTTCGGCAAGCCTTTCTTGCCGAAATAGCGTGTCAGTGTAATAAGATGTTTTTGCAGTTATACCTAGCAGGAAAGCTAATCTAGGCGACAAAAAGGGCCCAGAAGAACACGGGATATAAATATATCTCCGGAAATAAATTTTGTTTCTTTAATAAAAGATTTAATATTACTTCTACACACAATTTATTTTAAAACATTCTTAACCTATGCACTTCTAAGCTTTCACGGCTCTTTTCGTATGAATTAATAAGTATTAACGGAATCTTACAGTGATTAGTTTGTTTCCTTATAAAATTCTAACCATCCGCTACACTTCAGTTTTCTGTGACCACTAACTATTCTGCTTGTGAAAATTGCCAAAATATCGGAAAAATAATTTAACAACTAATTTTGAACTTATTTCCGAAAATATGTTGTTTTTTCTGTATTCTAGTTCATTCCATTATGGCTTCCGATACTTAGTTTAAATCACTTGATTTTAAATCATTGTAAGCTATAAAGAACCGAGCTAAAGCTAAATTAGCTTTATTAAACTATAAAGCTTTCAGAAATTACTACAAAAGAATGTGTAGGGATGCACAAAGAAATCACATTCACAACACTGTTAATAACGGTAACCCTGCAAAGGTGTAGAAATTTCTCAATCCCAATGTATTTTTAGAAATCATCAAGCTCTGTCATGTACTTATGTATATTTTGATGCACTGAATAACCATTTTTCTAATCCTAATAAATTTAACGTTCGATAATTTAATTAAATTCACCACCCTTAACTTTTTTTCTTCTATCCCTACGCCAGCTTATGAATCATTACATTTTAAACATGTGTTTGATTGTAACGTTAAGAAGGCCGTATAGTTGATAGCGTCGGATGCTATCGGCAGGGAGGGTATAATCAGCAAAATGATTGTTCCAATTCTTGATATAATCTTGCCTATCTGTTAATATAATATCTCATATATCTGTTAATATCTTCAATCATTTCACAGTGCTGGCGATTTCCCCGAGTCTTGGAAAAATGTTTTTATTATACCTATTCCGAAAAAAAGGAATTCCCTGAATTATGCTAAATATCGCACATATCAATTCTTTCTTTCCTGTCCAATTCATGGAATAGGTAGCTTTAAATATTTATTTTATTTATATTATTTATAATTATATTAATTCATAAATAAGAACAGCTCGGTTCTCTCTGCCTACCTCATAAGAGATTTAATGTGAAGATATGGCGTGACGTGTATGTATGTAAGAACAATTTACTAAGCTCGTACCAGTAGGGATTCCGGTAAGGATATAGTTGCTGATGACATCCGATTGGGTATGAATAATAAACATGTTACTAAAGCGGCATTATTAGATTTCAGTACTGCATTTAACACTGTTGATTTCGATATTCTGTTATCCATTTTGTGATCAATCAATATATCTCCTTCGGCAATAAAGTTGTTTGGTAGCTTTTTACAGGGCCGTCGACAACGTCTTCGCCACCGACGTCACAATGGGTGTACCTCAGGGCGATGTGTTATCTCCATTGCCATTTGCTACTTTTATTAACTTAATTACGTATAAAATCTCCTGTTACTATCACCTGAATGCAGACGACCTTCAAATTTATACGATTAAATCAAGGTAATGAGATAATTAACTTTAATTTAAGTAATATTTTAAATTGGACCAAAACAATTTGGCTAAGTCCTCAACTTAGATAAATTACAGGCAATTTTATTTGGTAGTACTCATAGCGAGTACTACCAAATAAAATTGCCTGTAATTTATCAAGATTAAATAGGGAGAATTTGCCTAGTATAATGTTAAATGCCATTGTTCTACATGGTAGATAGTCTTAACAATATATCAGTTATTATCTCTTACAATTTCATTTCATTAGCATAAATTCTCTATGAGCATACTATTAAATAACTAAATTTCTTTACACTGGAATTGTTTGTTGTAATACGACATTACATATATCAATTTTACAAAATTTATTTAAAAAGCCGAGTGGAAAGTAAGTTCTCGATTAACACAACGCCTGACTTTAAAATATTAGCTGTGTTTCACATTTTGTAATTGCCTTTCACGTTAGTGTAATATGCCTGTATAATAGGCTAGCACTTGGCAGCATGAATATGCTGTCAAGTACCAACCTATGATTACGATGCATACTAACATTATAAATGTGAATTTCTGTCTGTCCATCTGCTACGTCTTCATGGCTAAGCCACTGAAACAATTTTATTAATTTTGGCAATGAGATAGTTGAAGACCCGGGGTCCAGCAAGGGTTATATTTTTTTTAAATATATAAGGAGTTGAAATAGGGGATGAACGATTGTTTTGAATATATATTTTTCTTCTCCTAGGTGACGCTGCGTGGGTCAGCTAGAAGTATAATTAATGTTATTATACTTAGATTATTAGATTACAAAAGCTCTAACAGATATAATGTGAATATATTAAAAATGTAAAATATGATCTTATTTCATTTCTCACATCTCATTACAGATCTTTTCGAACTCTTCCTAAAAATCCAAATACAAAAGTAACGATTATCATCTTCACGGACTGTCGCTCGATCAACTCCTGATGCAGCTAATTCGTTAATAACCACGTTTTGCATCAAGTAGAGCTCTTTGCTGGATAAAGTGGTTTCAGGGATGTAAACTCATCTGACCTAGAGTTCCGTTATAGTTTCATCTTCTACGACTGCATATTAGTTAGCAATTGTCCTGGTAGGGTAGCAAGAGTTAAACATCTCAAGATATAAATACTTTACAAGTATGCACAATTAGGATGTAAATCTAATAAAAATACCGTTGTGCGGTCTCCAAGTGTTCCATTAGGATGCAATTTAATTAATTATGAGTTGGTGATTTTTGGTGTATGTTGATGTGCAGAGTTTTTAAAACATTCATTATCCTACCAAATCTGTATCCTTTATACCCAAGCTCAACCTTTACCTAATTGAAACTTTGATTATAAAATTTAAGAAGTTAAGGGGTTGAAGCTCCCCATGCCTCTTATTCTTAACTAAAAATGTAGAATATAATATAATTACATGAAATTAACTGGAGTTCTCCGTGTTATCTAGGCCCTTTGTAAGAATAGAATATATTTCTTCCTATCCATGCTACTACCATCGCGAATGCTATTGTTGTAGAATTCCGCAACTCATCGCTTGGATTAAAGCTGCTGCCTTACCTATTTCTGACGCAATAATGCTCAGTATGTGCTTGCACATGCTTGTCACTGTAGTGTTGTGGTTGTGAGGATAAGTTAGTCAGCAAATGCGATTATTTATGCATTGCAACCACGCAAAAAAGCTTTAAAATCACTCTCTCCTCCTTTCCTTCCACCTCCTCTTTTGCTACGCGAGCTATAAAAAATTATCTTTCATTGACCATCAGAGAGGCTCCTAATTTATTTTCCTTTAAGAAATATCAGGGAATATTTTTAGCATAATAAAAGTCTCTACACACAGACTTTATAAGATACATAATTTTTTTCAGTCATTAATAATTACTTATATTTTTTTTATTCTATATATTTTATATTTGATGATAATTTTTTCTATATTATTAATTTAAATATTTTTATTTTTTTCTTTGCAAGAAATGCTTACCCTTCTGATAGATAAGTACGACAGCTAAATTGTAACCTTTATAATTATATGCTTTTTATTTTGTATGTGTTCTTTTTGGTGTACAATAAAGAGTTATGATTGATGATTGATTAACTGGGCTGCTCTAATTAGAGAAAAGTTTATCTCCACTAGAGCCTCTCTCCTTAGAACAGCTCCCTCTTTGTTTACTCTCCTAAAACACAAAAACAAACTTAGTTTTTGAAAGGTGGTTTATAGTGTTGTCAATTTTATATAATATATATAATACATAAAATAAAACTTTTTTTATTAATCACTATGCGATATTTTAAATAAACTTTTAACTAACGTAAAACGGTTTTGTAAGATGGAGTGTAGGATTCGCTTATTAAATTAAACAAAAGTAATTTGTTAATTACCAGTCGAATTAGGTTTACTTGAAATTGAAACCGATGCATAATATGAATAATTAATTAGTTTTATTGCTTACAATATGATTAGGAATATAAATTAGTGTTTCTTCAGTATTACTTAAACGAAATATTTTTTGTATCACAATCGATTAAGCTTAGGTTCGATTCCCGATAATTTGTGTAATTAGTTTGATCAATTTGTGTGATTGATGTAGATCACCACGCGTCTAGACAGACCGTTGAGTCGTGGTGAACCGGAACTCTTCCTGCCCTGTATCAGCGTGATGTTACCTTTTTTAAACACTACTATAACTGTTAATATTATCTGACTTATATTTAAATCTCGAATTAATGAAAATGTTCATATTAAGTTATGAATTATGTAGTAGGTACTAACTGCATTATACAACGATTACGATTGTTAAGATAATTATAATTATTAGTTTTTCCTGGCATTCAGCTTACAGAAATTTATTAATACATCACACCAAAATCACTTTCTTTAAAATAAACCCCAATTAAAAAAAAGTTTTAATAAAAAATATCTTCACGTCCGTATGCCCGAAGAGGTAGGCAGAATTACAACCAGTGCACCCACAATTAGCCGAAGATACATACATAGTCTCACAATGTAATAGGTGGCAAGCCTATCGCCGACCGGGCACTTTTCCAATCCAGGGTATTGTTGGTTTTATCAGTAAATGAAAAAACACATTTGTTGAATTGCCCGATCCGTGAATAAAACCCAGGACCTCATGTGGTCAAACAGACACCGGACCATCAGACTACAGAGGCGAACAATTAAAAAAAAATTTATAAATAACACTATGATTGACCACCCGGTTGGTCGAGTGGTTAGCAAACCTGACTACGTATCAATGGGGCTCGGTTTCGATTCCCGACAGGGACAAACATTTGTGTGATGAACATAAACGTCTGTATATCTGGGTTTGGTTGTTTATTAAATATATTTAAGTATTAATATTTGTATTTCTATATATAAATATAGTTGACTGACACCCATATTACAAGCATATAATTTGCTTATTTTGGGGTTAGATCAATTCGTGTAAATTGTCAATTGACATTTATTTATTACTAGTTGTTCCCCGCGACTTCGTTCGCGTGATCCAAAAACATTATTTCTTCTTGCTCAGTCAGGTAAAAAGCGTATGCCACTCTCCATCCCTTCAACTATCGTCACTTACAAATCACGTCAATTCGTCGCTCCGTTTTGCCGGACAAACAAACAGACACACACACACATACACTTTCCCATTTATAATATTAGTATTGATTATTTATGATTATTTACAAAAATATACCAAAGTTTGTTTGAAGTGTTTAAAGACATTGTTTTGTAAATTACAAAACAATGCCTTGGTCTATTCCGAAAAAAGAATAAAGAATATTTTTTCAGCTATCAATGTTCTCACCGAATTATGCATTGATTATGATTATTTAAATTATTATTATTTCTTTTCTCAGATTACATATTACAAATACTTAGAAATATAACAAGTATATACATATCTTCACGCTAGATCCCTTACGGTGTATGCAGAGAGAACCGAGTGCCATATGTCTATCCTTGCAGATTTGTCTTGCTTCCTCCACATTCATTACTCTTTTCATACATACACGCCGGTTGCGAAGACTGTTGACACCACCTTAGGACAGTACCCGATCAATCTGATTATGGTATGTCAGTCTTGGTCTTCCCCGGTACCTACATCCTTCCACATTCGCATTGTATATCTGTTTTGTTAACCTTTCATCTACCATTCTTTCTACAAGTCCGAACCAACGAAGCATGCCCTTTCTCATTTTTTCACTGACACTTTCTTTCAGGCCTAATCTCTTTGGTGAAATAATATTAAGTAAGGCCTAAATATAACAAGTGCAAGAAAAATAAATATCATGCGTAGATATGATGAGGCCACGCCTGATATGAATTATAAAATCGTGAAACCGCGTAATTACTCAAATATAGGTTTCTTATAGGAAACTGTAATTTAAACAATTAATACGAATAATGTATATAAATGATATTCGTGTTATCATTTTATCAGTTAATAGCATCACCTATCTACAGAAGCATAGGCGATGGCTTGGCAGGTAATTTTAAATTAATCATATTTCTATAAGTGTTAATAAATAAAAAAACGTGTATTATTAAAAATCATATAAATTTTAAAGTGAATTTAAGTTGGTGCTTGCATCGTTATTTATGATAAAAATAAAAAAAGGACTTTAAGTGAAGTGTATTTTAAAAAATTGTAGCAATGTTTCATTAAGTGTTTTATAAACAAACTAATCAAATACGGTCTTTAAAAGTAACTCATTTTTATCGGTCAATTTTTAACTACGTTTATTAGCAATACTATTTAAATTTTCACGATCATTTTCATATATCGAGATTTTTAAATTTATAACTATTCGTTTGTAATAAGAAATTTGTAGTTAAAGTTTTACTGGGACTAAATTATTTTAAAACTGTTTTATTAACTGCTACCCGCCCGGCGCGGCGCTTGGTTAAAGGAATCCTACAGGAGCTATGTATTTTTTTTGAAAAATGAGTCAATGTGTAATCTAATAATAATGCGTAAATACAAAATTTTCCAAATTCTTCTAGTCAATTCAAAAATATAATTTTCAAAACAATACTTCTCATTATTTTTAAATTTAAATAATTACAAAATACAAAATTTTAAGTCGTCCGTCTTATTGCTGACATTCTATTCATTACGATACGATAATATAATAAAAAATAATAGCAATCTCAAAAAATATTTTCAATTATGGTTTGGTTCTCAATTCTGTTGCATTTTTTATGTTTGTTTGGTTGGATTTTTTTGTTTGAGAGGGTTCACTTCTCCTTTGATCTCGTAAAAATTTGGTAAAGATTTAATTCAGAGTTCCAGAAATATAAAAAGCTGGAAGTCGGATTTTGTAGTCTTACTGCGTTTAAATTATTGTACAAAAATAATATATAAAATATCGACATAAATCATTACAAATGATGTGTCACCAAAACTTTGATATTGATTTTCCTTCCTAAGGGCTTAATATTAAAAAAGGAAACAGCCTTCCGAACCGTTGACAACTTTATTATTCTACTAGCTGCAGCGTGCAGCCCGCTGCATTATAAAGGTTTTTGGTGAATCCCGCGGGAACTGCTCGTTTTTTCAGGATAAAAAGTAGCCTATGTACTATTCCAGGTTATCATCTACCTGTGTGCCAAATTTCCTCCAAATCCGTTCAGTGGTTTCAGCGTGATTGAGTAACAAACATCCATCCATACATCCAAACATCCAAACTTTCGCATTTATAATATTAATATAGATTAATATAGATTAAATTAAATTATTAAATTCATTAATTAAAATATAGATAAAACATTAATAAATTTAATGAGGTCACAACTAACGAGGAGTGAACGGCTGGTTTTTTATCTTTTAATCTTAAATATAATTTTAATCTTAAGATTTATAGCAGTAAGCCGGTTGCAGGTCGATAATTTTGTCTAAGTTAATGACTAATAATCTAGAATTTCCTGTGCTGTTAATAAATAAGATCTGAGATTCAAGGTCTTAGATAAATAAATCCCTCATTTGTTTAATTGCGTCACGCCCATGACCCCGACGTAGTAGACAGAGGTGCAATTAGTCCACCCACGATGAGGATTGAAAACCATACTCTTAAAAACAGTATAATACTTTATTTTGCTGTCTAATTTTGTTTTTTCAACCGACGAAAAAACGGAGGTTATCAGTTTGACATGTATGTATGTAATATTGTTGGAATTGGGTAATATTTGAGTATGATGACTTATTTAGGGGACAAAGCACGTGTACTAAATTTCGTGTATGTATGTTTATATATGTTTGTTTGTCCACGGATTTCTCTAGAACTAAAAGCAACATTGAGATAATTCTTTTTGATTCAAATCATATAGTGCAACTAACGGAACAGTCCAAGTTTTATCAAAATCGGCTCAGTAGTTTTTGAGATATGATATGGTTTTTTACCCCATTGTATCGCTGTAACAAAGACAGCGCTTTGTTATAGAGGGCCACAGTTGTGAAACCACCTCTCTTCAGTTGTGACGTCACATATTTATCAATTTTTTTCAACCGACTTCCTAAAAGGAGGAGTTTATCATTATAACAAACAAGCAGATGACTCTCCTGATGGAAAGAGCCAACCATTGATTATAGACACCAAAGATGTTATTAGAGAGTTGCTATCCTTGTGGCGGGGCCTTGATGCAACATGCATAATTTTACCGGCTACCTTACCCTCCAAAACGGAACACGACAGTGACAAGCACTGACACTATTGCGGCAGGTATAAATAAGGCGGCGGTACCAGAGCCGGGCGAAAAAATGCAGAACTCTACCATAGTGATTCGCATCGCATAGCTAACTATTCGTCTCTTACGAAATGCCTGGTTGATGCCAGAACGCCAGATGGTCTATTCTTCAAGGAGCCCAGACCAACACGTGGTAAAGTTTTAGTAGGTAAGTGCTGACGACTACTGTAAACTTTAATCGTAACAATAATTAAGACCAACTTTAAAGTGCCTTCCGAAACACGGCTATTAGTAGTATTAGTAGGTATATAATTAAATTAATGCGTACTAAACAAAGTAGAACGTTTTAGAAGGTGTATCGCTTATACAGTGTCAAGGCATGCCCTTTGGTCCCAGCAAGGTTGACATTAGCATACTGATTGCATATAATAAACCTTCTATAATCTACATATATAATAAAATCGTAGGAGAGTCAAAACTGTACATTGAATATATTTTTAAAGAATACTTGGGGCGTGATCTACAATCGATATCGAAGCCAAAAATATAGTTTTTAGAATTTTTATCTGTTTGTCT
>DWBA01000710.1:0-12241 GCA_018236825.1 Apodemia zela
GCAACGCACCATTACCATCTTTGGTGTCTTTAGGCGATGGTTGACTCTTTCCATCAGGAGACCCATCTGCCTGTTTGCTATCTTATGATATATAAAAAAAAGAGGAGGTCAAAAATAGTCTATCGTAATAAATGAACGGTCCCTAATAGATATTCATATATCAGAAAAAGAAAATCATTCTTGACGTCTCTCAGACGTGACCTCAATTCACAGATTATTTAATTGCAGAAAGTTTGAGACTTATACATATGTTGTGTTTATTTAAATAAGTATACATATATTACCTCTATCCTTTTCCAACGTCATATGCAGCACATTCCCTTATAATTTTAGTTGAGAGTGTCTCTTTGTAACACTTGTCAATAACTCAATCACCCATATTCTGTAAAAAAATATTCATTTAATATAAATATTAGAAGCTGTGACTAGATCACAATATTAGCTACAATAGTACATACTTCTATGATTTATTACTATAAAACTTGTGAACATTAAATTCAAAAGAATCTTAGTCTTATAAAAAATTGAAAAGTATGTATTTTAGTAGTGCAAGTGTTTTTATCTATCTATAGCGCTTTCTATGATTGGTCCCTAGGCGCTGCGGATTGAGCGCGCGACTCGTGTGCTTTCTATGACTAATTCCGTACTTAATTAGGAATGCAGAGTTAGCAAACCGGAACTAAAACACCCTGCCTTAAGTGATAAGATGTTTAATTAATTATTAGGATGTAACATTTCTATGCTGATTATGTATCGGACATTCTTGTAATGGGTTTATCTATATATTGAGGCATTGTAGAGAATTGTCCAATTAGTTGTTTTAGTTATGTTGTAGTACTAGATTCATGAGTGTAAAACTAAGGATTTTCTGTTAAGTGTAGGCTTATGCTATCCTTACTATCTTATTTTATGTTTCAGATGACGCAATAAGCATTTGAAATTAGGTTTTCCATATTTTTTTTATAAATGCTTTTTTTTTTCTTATAATATTCCAAGTTAGCAAAGAATTTATGACACAGTGAAATATGTATGTTAGAATTGAGTACAGCAAAATATTAGAATTTAGCACTTACAGCAATTTTTTTCTGTCATTAGAATAGTTTGCATTAATAAGCTTATTGGTAGTAGATTAGTACTATAATAGTATGAATATATTATGATTTTAATCTACAGTATATAAGTATTTGTTACTTATATCCTTTTTGTGTGGTTGAACTACCTATAACATTTATGGTAATAAATCTCTATATTTGAGCAGTTTTGTATGTCACTTGTATACTACATTAGCAACATACTACAATAAAAAACTTAATATAAATTTTACATGTCCAACATAATGTTCAATTATAAATCATGCTAAGATATATTAGCTTTTTGTTGGTTGCAATATTCAGTAATTTGCCTATTAAAAACATATTTTTTCGCTGAGTCTTGTCAGCAGACTTCTTGGACATTCAATTATTAACTAAAAATAAACTTTAAAAACTGTTACCTTTAGACATCCAGACGAAATATTTACACTTGTAATTCATTATGTAGAAATATTTGGTTAACCAAATCTCATATTTAGTTTCTTTCAGACATTATTAGTCTTATCTTGCTTAGAAATTTAGACATAAACAAAAAAACACGCATGTATTTCTCTGATCAATTACTAGTTAAAAATAAATCTTGAAAAATGTTTACCTGTATATATGTCCTGCAATGCAATTGCTTGATTGCATTTATATTTCATAGTGTAGAAATGTCATATTAATAGACGAAATTTGTTTCTTTCATACATATGATTGCCATGGATTTCTTTGATATTGGTTATCTGATAGGACTAAATTTGAAAAACGGATTATTTGTACCATCCAATGCAATTATATTATTGCGCTTAAAATTCTATATGTAAAAATGGAACCATTTTTATTTGGCATATTTGTTCATTTCAAATATGATTGCATTCTTTGATAATAATTGATTACTAGTTATTTTTAAATCTAAAGTATAGGTAGTAAGTAAACTTTATCCCTAAGTGCTGTAAATTGTGTCATATTAGTACATGACTCGAAGTAGCTACTGCTACCTTTAGAAGCTGCTATCCTTCGTGTTATACAGTGAGTAAAAAAAAACCTGTCTGACCCGAAAGTGGCATATAGGCAGATCGATGACATTATCAAACAAGCAATTAAATGATTCTATTACTAAAAATACTATACTATAATTTTAAAATTCTCTTTTGAACTCTTCAATTTCCCTAAAATTTAGGGAATATTTTAAACACAGAATGTGTTAACATCAGTGGGTACGACATCAAACAGATTGACCATTCTTTTATGTAGCTGCCAATTGTTTTCCACTATTTTTTGGTCATTTGTAAACCCATAGTAATAATTGAAATATCATTGAAGATTTATTATTTTGGGGAAACGTTGCCCATCTATATCCATATCTATAATCATACATATGTAACATTTTGTAAAATAACATATATATGATACAAATTAAACTACCAAGCAATTCTTGAATCTTTGTAGGTCAAAGTTTTTTTACACATTGTATACATATGAAGTTGGTTTGTTAGATTACCTTTCGGTCCCACACCTAGACTGTAACTCCGTCGATTAGGACCTTACCTAAAATCTCTCTTTAGAGAGTACTAGGTATATTCCTTGTATAAAATTGTAAGGGACACTATTATAAAACTTGAGATACTACTTTACGGTAATATAATCGGTCGAGATAATTTGACGCAAGGCTCTTGCATATGCATAAGCTTTTTCAAACGATAGTGATACGGCCGCATCACTTGTCTAAAATATATAACCTGTTACTGTGTATCATGCAGTAATGCATTTAAAATCCAATTTGTATAAATGCCACCTCCTTAATTGCTATTATACTTTTTTTTATAATTTATTGAATCATTCAGAGTAGCTCAATTTAATCGCTTTTGCAAGCTATGAAGAAGTCACTTAGTCAGTATCAATTAACATATTTTTATAATATTTTGCCTTACATTAAGACAAATGTATGTTGTGTAAAAAAACCATATCAATATGAGATATAAATAAAATACCAGTGCCTGTACCCATTTGCATATAACAATATGCAACAGCCATATCATGTCCCTTTAGTTCCGTAACTTGCATACACAACTGTGTACATATATTTTTTCAACATTACTGAATATTTAATACATACTGTTTTTAGTGTTCGTAACCTATTATTACAAAGAATATAATTAGCGTTTTTCAAATTTGATATTGTCTTTCTTCCTTTGCCAAAATTTTAATTCCAATTGACTAATAGTACTTTTCATTTACTCCAAAATTTTAAATTCTGGGCAAATATTTCAAATTTTACTAAAAACGCTATTTCAACTTATACATTTAAATAAAACAAAATAGCCAATTCAGCCCAGGCAGTCTTTAAGTAATTTGCTTATCAACAGCATTTTCATTTATATTGTGATATTAGTGAACTGCTTAGCGCAAATTTATCTGTTATAGTTAGTAACTCTGTGTAACTAACTTTAAGTATAATTTAGGTAAAGAACAAAATTAATTAGACATTGTTATCGTGGATCTCAATATCTCCATATCAAATTACGTGATTCATAGTAATCTACATTATCTGTATAATAAAAATTCCACTGCGGGTAGCCTCAGAAAAAAAATATTATATAATCTTCAGTAAGATATTGTTATATACAAGAATCATTATTTAAATCCTGTTTAGACAGGTTAGCTTACTATGTAGTCTAGACAATCTATCAATTTTGAAAGCAATCCAAAACGTATCGAATTGTGTAGAAAGATTTGAAAGTTGTTGTGGACACATCTAGAAAAAATTATCTTATCATTTACCTTACCTACTTTGGCAAATGTTAATTTTTATTACATAGAAGGTTATTCTTTATGTGGTAACTCATATCACATTTGTGAATCATAGTAGCTTGTTTGCTAGTCCCCAAAGGACTTGCTATCTTTCCATGACTTAACACTAAAAATATTTTAGACTAATTTGCCTGTATCCTTTAATCGTATACTTCTTTTTGGTTCTGTTATAATAGGTGTTTCTGTTTAAATACTTAATATACTTTTAGTTTGTACGCTAAAAGATTTAGAAAATATAAGCTCTTTTGATGTTGCTTTCTAAAAACCATTCATAATCATACTAACACTTAGTTAAATTAAAAAAAAACAAGCCTTACCCTTATATTATCATCTTTTGCAAGTGCCAGTGTCGTAAATTACTACATAAAAGTTTCTAAGCAAAATAAAAGTATGAATTGTATGTTTAATAATTTTATTGCGAATTAAGTCCTTAATTTCTAATATGGTAGAGTTACCATTTGCGTTACACTTAATAATCTTAGTAAAATACAATATCCAACCTATTTCGACTTGTCGACTTGTTTTCAATAAATAGAAACAAAATATATATAGCTAAACATTAAAATAGTCCACAATATTACTATTATGTTCATAATAAATGAACATTTTTAATAATTTTATCACTGAGTGTTCCAAATCTCCTTTTCATTTCAATAATGAATCGAATATAATTAATACTATAATGCAAAATTATCCCATTATGCTTGAAATAACTGCGGCTACTATGTTATTTGCATATAGATGCAATGAGGTTCTCTTAGTCAAACTGTTCACGAACTGCCTGTAATGCAAACAATTAAATAACTGCTATATATCTTAGAAATAAGAGTAGGTATCTATCATATTATTATGATTCATTAAAAAGTAGGATTCATATAAAACTAAATTTAAATCAATTTCAATAGCTCACACTAAAATTATTAAAGCTATTTCTTTGACTAAGAATTTCATTTATTTATTTTTGTGTACTAAGTAAAATATACACGGGTGTTGTCAACCTATGATTATTAGCATTTTTTTATCCTCCTCAAAAAACCAAATATGTTGTTAAGTTGAATATATTTGTATAACCAATTAATTAATTTAACTATGATATTGCTTGTTACTTTTTATATTTAAAAAAACCTAGAATCAGTTCATTATGATAAATTTTGAGGATTAAAATACAAGCATTTTAATTATGCTTTGAACTGAAAATAAATACCCTTACTTCTGTATTTTTGAATAAACACATATTTAAACTTTTGACCTTATAAAATATATCTTTGTTGTAAGAGCAGATCTGTCACATTGAAATTTGCGATCTTTTATTAATTATAAAACTGCAATAAGAAAATATTACTGGAGTTCATATATATTCTAATTTCAGCATTTTATTCAATAAATTGCCCAAGTTAAAACTACTTAGGTTTTTTTTATTGCTGTTAGCTGGCAATATTTATTTTTAAAGTGTATTAGAACATTTAATTCATTTGGAACAAACAACTTGTAAGACGCGTAGCGTAGGTATTTTATTTAAGTTTGCCTATTTTCCTAGTTATACTTTCATCTATTTCCTCCTAATATTTATTAATTAGTCATACAAAATATTTATTTTTATCGTACAAATTGTCTAACACAGTACCTACATGGCACTGTACCTATCTAAATTACGAAATATCATGATTCTATTTTGGTCTAATGTCTACATAAAAAGAGGCTAGAAAGCTCTTCTTCAAAAAGATTTAAACCTCATGGTTAGCAGCAATTCTCCATATTGCTCCAGTCACAATTCATGGACCTTAAAAATAATCTCTGCCTTTATTTTTGGTTCATTCAAAAATGCACTTATCTGCTTTTCCTCCTCTAGAGGTTATATTATTTTAATTATTACCAATTCACTTTTGTGTACTTATTCCTATCGGTTACCTTTACATAAGGACGGCTAAAATTTCTGGCCAACGGATTTAGCTTTAACAATGTTGCCAGGTAAACAACTAGCTTCACATACATATTTTTTTTTTCAAATTTTTCACATGGTTTTCAAATTCAAAACTAGATTTTTATTTGAAAACCTATATGTGTTGTACGGTACCTATGTGTTGTGGTTTTATAGGTTATATGGCGTGTATTGCGTTTAAACAAATGTTGCTTGACTCATTCAAGTGTGTTGAAATGATAGTGGTCAAGTAATCCAATCAATATCTGTATTATGAGTAAAGCGTGTGGTGTGTTTTATCAACTTGACTAACGATCCGCCCCCGCTTCTTAACATGAATGCAATTTATTAAGAGAGAATTGGACAAATAAATTAGAAGTATATGTTATAATATTTATTATTTTATTTATAGATATAAATAAGAAAACAATAAATAAGTTCACAAGAGCAGAATTACAATAGATTCTCGGGTTTATCACAGTCACTAGTTTATCAGTTTAAGAAATCAGTGGTGAATATAATAACAGCAGTAAAGCGCGTATTCAGTCGTTACCGATTTTCACGGCAATAAAACCATTTTTTGGCTACATTATTTCATTTTTTATCTTTACTATTTATAAAAAGTAAAATTTTCCCTAAAAATAATTCAATGTCAGTTAAAGCTATACTAAAACCTGTTACATTTTGTTTTATATTACTGAGGTCTTCACTCTACTTGCACTAAACTATTTAAATACTTTTAAAATTATTTAACCTAAAATTAATTTAAGTTTGTTGTAGGCATATAATGATCTGTATAAGATTAAATTTAGTTATCTCACCAAAGTATTTTGTTTTATTTTAAAATGTAAATTGTACTTGAACCAGCTGTTGAGTCAGAATATTAGTAATTATTCTGGCTCAACAGCTGGTTCAAGCCAAATAAATAAAAAGGGCTTTTTAGTACAAAGATTTATATTAAAACTTATGTATATAAGAGGAATTTAATAGTTTTAAAGCGGGCAGCCGTAAACCTTTGAACAAGCACATAGAGCGGACGTTACTCTGGTGTGGTTCCAGCACAATAGTATTTTGCGGAGACTATAATCTCCAAGATGCAGTCACATATCATTTGTCACCTAACTGTGATATAAAAATGAGAATCGTGGCTACGTTTTAAGTTTTCGATAGTTGTGTATGTGTGTGTGTGTGTGTGCAAGTGACATGGGCACGTTACCGGCGGGTATGGTCGGCGCCCCCGTCAGTACTGGCCGTAGCCGCCGTACTGCGGGTAGTGGTAGGCGGGCTGCGCGTAGGCGTCGTAGGCGGGCGCCGCGCCGTAGGCCGGTTCGGCGGGCCCGTAGCCCGCGTCCCCAGCGCCCGCGCTCGCCGCACCGCTGCCACCACAATCATTACATTATTTACCGATTACCGATTCTATCTATCTATCAAAGCGGGCTATACCGCACTTAGCCACTGTGCGTAGCTCATAGTGGCCATTGTGTGTAAAGTTATAGTGGCAATTTCTGCCAACCCAGCTGATTCCAAAGGTCCAGCAACTTAGAAGGAAGCTCAAACAGCCCCCTATATGCGTCGCCCTCTTAGAAGAACTGGGCCCTTAGGTACTTCAATTCCATGCACTCAAACATCACGTGGTGTGGAGTTTCTTCATGGTTTAGGCATGCCCTGCATAGGGGACTGTCAGTTAGCCCCAAGGTGTGCATGTCTTTATTCGTTAGTCTGTGCCCTATTATCAGACCACATATATTTCTTAATTCTACCGCAATTTTCTAACAAAAAGGTAAACGGTTTATTCTTCTAAGAATACAGATCAACATAGGAAAAAACGAATAATTAGGTAAAACACTTATGTGAGTGTATTTAGGTGAAAAATGAAAATGTATACTGATAACAATGTTACTTTACTGATAAAATAATTTTTGTAAGACTAATTATTTTGGCCTAATTAAGCAAAGAATTAAATAAATAAATATTTACTGTACAAATTGATCTAAACCCAAAATAAGCAAATAATTTGCTTGTGTTATGGGTGCTGGTCAACAATATTAATACATGGAAATACATATATAAAAATATATATTTAATAAAAATCAAAACCCAGAATATCTGCTCATCACACAAATGCTTGTGCCTGTTGAGAATCTAACCCGAGGCCCATCTATTGAATTGTAGTAACTAACTACTCAACCAATGGGGCGGTTAAATAAAGAATCGTAAGCAAAACACTTATCAACTTACCCATATCCATCGTTTTCATAACCTTGCCCAGTTGTGGAGTACCCATAGCTTGCTCCGTATCCTGAATTGTAGCCAGCATTTGATGCCACTGGTGCAGGTGAATAATTACTGCCTTGGTATGTACTGAAAACATCACTTTGGTTTAACTCCATGACGGAACATCACACTATTCTTAAGTGGTTTTTTAAATTTCAGAAAAATAAATATCTGCATCTAAGTATCAGACGGCAATTCCTATCAAGAAATAGTTTCATCATGTAAATTTTTTTTTCCACAAACAATTCAACGTAAATTAGAAGTGAGTTCTGTACATAGGATGGCATAGTTTAATTACGATAACCCATTGACTAATTACCCCTTGTTTGTTAAAAATTCATTTTATTGCCTTGGGTGGGCTAGGCCTTACACAATGTTCCGATCAAAGATATGCAACTTAAAAAGTGAAAGATTCAGGAAAAAAAGGAGCTCATCAACCATTTAATGTTTTTGAAACCAACCATTGACTATGTTTTTTTATTGCCATAATCAAGCATTAAGGCGATAAATACTATAGTCAAGTATTTGTTAAAACAAGATAGTATGAACTAAGAGCAGATATATCATAAGTAGACATCGGATTATTAGGAGCATAATATGCAAATGCATAAAACCCTATTTTTATGGCGTCATTGCATATTTTAGTACATTTTTATTAATTATGCTTATTCAAGTGGTTAAACGTATAAGGCGTGTTGTATTTAGGTACTCAAAAATGGTGGCGGATAACAGCCAGTGAAGTGATGCGCAGGTGTCTCACACGCTTTTACCACGAAAGTGTTTTTAGAAGCCTCGTCGCAAGTAAAATTTGCAATTTCCTAACCCAGAATTAGTCTTAGAATCAATATTAACTCGGCGGAGAACTTGGATGAAACATTTTAAGGCTTTATGGTTATAATAATAGTAAGTAGTCAATTTGAAAGTTCCGAAGCCATTGCAATTAACTGATTCAGATTTACCTTGCTGGGTTATATGCTGGTGGTGCGTATGGGTCTGGAGCAGGTTGCTCATATGGCTGATATCCCGTGTGTCTAAAACAAAATATTTCTTATAAAATAAAAAGTTAAAAACATTATTTTTGATATAGAACACTAAATAACAATCAGTCATAATATTAGCGTCATATATGTATCAGACGGCACATTCCTATCTGTATCATGGATCATCATTTGTAATGTTTACATTTCATAGGATACCAAAGAAGCATGTTCTCCTGTAACTGTAATCAAACTAAAGAAACAAAAGATGTTAATTTTTGGTGATACTGTCTGATTTGAGAAATGCAGAACTCTACCACCTACTAATATCTTTTAATGTTAAAATGAATGTGTTCTTCTTTAATCTGATTTGACAGTTTGGTGCAAGTGAATCAGAAAACTGGTACATAGTTGAACTTAACCTTCCAAGAAAATTTAATAAATAAAAAAATAAGGAAGGCTCTTTAGATAAACACTTAGAATATTCTATACATTTCTTCAAGAACAATTATATTTTATACCACTAAGGGCTATATTTAGCTACACACTTAAAATATTCAACACCATTTTTTAAGTACAATTTTTCGTGGAAGCCAAGCCTCAAGCTTCATCGACTGTAGGATGAAGTCACATGTAATATAATTAAATACATAAAAGCTATATAACTTACGCAGGAGGTCCATAACCATTTGCCTGTGGTGGTGCATTGTGAGCGACAGGTGGCTGGTATGCTCCAGCTGGAGGCCGGCCAGCTCCTCCGCGCGGTCCATCAAACCTATTATTATAGCATGTTTTAATTATTGTGGTTTAACATAAACACACTTAATTTAAAATAAGATTTATAAGAAGTAATATGATGTAGGTGAGACAAAGATAACAATAGTATTCACACGAGAAACCCAAAATAGATTTAATATTGTTTTTATGCCACTAATAAGAAATCTCTTAGAGATAAGTACACCTTTGTACATGTATTTTCTTTTTAAAAAAGTATTGTTTTGTATTTCTATGAGTACAAAAGAATAAATAAATAAATAATAAGAATGTTTTTGTCATCCACCACAACTATCCCTTCTGTAGAAATATTTGTATAAAAAATTATAGCCCCAAAATGTATGTTGTTGTATAAAATGAATATTTGTGAAATTGAGGCTATTTCAAAATGTATAAAAATTCTTAAAACATTTAAAATCAATCCTAAAAAGTCTAACCTAACCAACATTGTCCAGTTTGTTTATAGAAAAATATTAAAATATCTAATATGGGGTTAGTCTGTTATTGGTATTTCAGTTCCAAACTACATATACAATTTATTTTTGGTTTAAATTAAAAGTTTCAACCCAACCTACACACACATAGTTTATCTGTCTACCGATTGTAAGAGATCACAGGTCCTGACCCAATATTTTGTTTTGCTTATACATATAATGATAAGACAAAATCATCCAACTAAATTGGAAGTGGAACTATTGGAAAGTGACAAAAGAATGGAGACAGTCCAGATATTTGTTAACAGATATTTATTTGACAAGGAATTACTTAGACTTTCTTGGATGGAGTTGACAATAACATGTAGTCTGATAACAGAACAATGTTCAATGTATTAAATATATGCATACAGTGGGCTTAGCAGATAATCCCCTGAGTAGAACTTAACTGATTAAGGAAGCTCCACACCACATGCTATCAAGGTGCAAAATTTTGAATTACCTATGGGCTTGTTCTTCATGGACATGTTTTATTTTTATGGAATCAACTGGAATGTTATATAGATGGCATCTATGGACATTTGCAACATAGGGGCCTGTTGCCAATGAGATTGCCATAGCTCACGCTAGGAGTTACAAATTGATGGAGTGTACCAGAAATGTATAGGAAAACTGAGTACCTAGTTGATGTTAACATTGTATCTAGGTGGTTCATATGGAAATCTTCACTGCGGCGAATAGTTCGGTTGTGAAATGCTACTGGTGGGATTAAATTGAACAATTCTTCGGAGCACACCCATGGTATATTCAATAGAGCACACACAGGCATCCTACATCTATCTCTCCGGAGACTAAGGGCTCAAGGTTTTATGTAAGAATCGTTTCGTCGACGGCGACGTATATCAAACTGTTTGGGGCTCAGCCCACAGGTGTAAGCAGTACTCCATGTGCGGCCGGACCTGTGCTTTGTAAATTATAAGCCAGGCCAGGCGCGAAGTACTGACTAGCAAGGCTGATCATTCCCAGTTTCTTTGAGGCTAGTTTTGCTTTACCCTCCAAGTGACCGCGTAACTGGACTTCGCTCGAAATGTCGACTCCTAGTATTTTTATATTTTGTGATCTACTAAGTAAAGTACCCTAAAAATGAGGAGCAATGTCAAAGAGGCTCTTTTTGGTTGTTAACGCAATATCTAGTCTTATGGGGGTTGAAATCTAATAAATTTTGTTTGTCCCATTCCAATGCTAATTCTAATGATGCCTCAACTTTTCTACTTGTGCACCCGAAATATTTGCTCGGCTCGTGTATACGGGGCATCGCCCGCACTGTCACCTGCATAACAGTGAATGTTGTGCACTTGCAACATGCAATTTATATATATGATACTCAAACAGCTCCTTATATGATTACATAGAAGGAGCTGTTTGAGTATTTCTCTACCATCCAGAATCTCTGAAAGCAACTAGGTTGGCAGGATTAGCCACTACTATATGTGCACAATGTAGCCTGCTTTAACAAATAAATAATAAAATTTGGTACATTATTAAGTTGGTTTATAGTATGAAAACATTGTCGAACACGATAATGTTTTTCAATTTGGTGGATCAAAGTAAATTGGATCCAAGGCAAGCCAGTAGACTTTTGCATGTGGTATTGCCATCCTGCCACATGTATAGCAACACAACATTCATATCTTTGGTGTCTACAGGCGATGGTTCCTTTTTGCATCAAGAAATCCATCTGCTTGTTTGCTATGTAATGAAAAAAAAAACAACTTACAGTAGCTTGTGTGATTTTTATATTGTTATAATTAGTGTTCATAAATGCATTTGGAAGAGTGTGTTGGTTAATAAATGTATATACAGTCAAAACCGTTTATGGCGACATCGTTTAGAACAACATACCGGTTAAATTGACCAAAATCAAAGGTCCTGGCTGAATGTTATATGACCGCCTTATCGAAAACATTGGTTTTTACGACA
>DWBA01000711.1:0-12239 GCA_018236825.1 Apodemia zela
TCTGTATGTCCTTTATAGAATCGTAAACTATGCATTTGATCATGTGATGATCTTTAGCAAAGTTGTTGTGCATGAACATGCGAAGGTTTCTGAGTTGGTACGAGCAATTTTCGACAGATGACGCCACGTTGGCGGAGCAACGCGCGCAGGGTACAGCTAGTATATCATATTTTTTTAGTTAGGTTATCGGAACACGTGTATTTTAAACAAAATGAACAATTATATGTTTTAGCCATATATCTCTCCAGGGTAGTATTTGTAAAACGCGTATAATCACAGCACCAGATAGCATAGCCCGTTTTCATTATATGGCGCGTTCTATTTATCTTTAAATTATAATGCTAGTTAGAGTACACACGTTACTTTACATATAGACAACAGGACCATTTTAACTAGAAGCGCGCTATGGTGCCAGCATGACGCCGGTTGTGTTTGGACTTGTTTCTTCGAGTCTGAATAGCCCAAGATTTGTACCCACCCATAATTCTCAACAAGATGTTGTACTATGTGTCTTATGATACTTGTTCTCTTTTGAAGTGTGTCTTATTAAACGACGAAATCCATTAATGAATTCATTGTGTATTTAATAATAAATTATGTATACATACTGTTAAAGATAATACTTAATGCTAAACATAACCCTATATTGTTAATCTTAACCAAAACGAAACTTCCACGTAGCTAATTAAAATAGAGAAAGAGTTAAAAAAAAAATTCTTTTCGTTTTCAAAAGTCCTTCCTTAATTGATAACATTATATCTTGACTATCATCAAACAGAAGCCTTAATCAAAGTTTTATTGCGCCAACAAATAACTACTATGCAAGCCAACTAAGAATAGGATCGCACTTGTCTTGTTACCAACTTCACATGACAAATGCAAAATAAGTAATATCAGCAACAAAATTATGTATTAAAAAAATAGAGCTGATTTATTGAAGAACGAATAACGTTCATATAATTGTATAATAATAATATTAGTGTTGAAAATTATACCACACGTACCTACCTTAATGTACCTATTTAAATTATGACATTTTGTTTAAAATGCATTTAAAACACGTAATTATAGATTTATGCAATATTATATGCGACTAAGAAGATTCGTACACCGATGATGTCGACGACGACGTCGTGTAGAGAATTTAGATTTCGATTGACACATTTGGTTAAGTATTTTGTTTATTAATTTTTGATATATTATTTACACATTACATAAGCACATCCTAACTGAATAAAAAATATACGATTTAGAACGCAAATTCCTTTTTTAAATGTATTTCTTTGTTAATATTTTTTTGCATACCTTAACCATCACTTATGAAGTTTTTGCAAAATGCGGAGCAACATGGCGTCCTGACAGTACTATTCTTAGTTGGCTCGCATAGTATTTAGTTTTCTTTTCAACCGACTTCCCAAAAGAATGTGGTTATCAATTCACCTGTATGTTTTTTTATGTTTGTTACCTCAGAAGTCTGTCATTTATGAACCGATTTTGAATGATTAGGCATAACCTAATGAAACAAACACCACGATTGATTATTCTAAAAATAAAAAAAAATAGTCCTTGGAATCAAATTGTTTTTTGGCTTATTGTCTTTGGTTAGGCGTACCATACACTGTGTAAAAATTTGATCACCTATTTTGGAAGGACCTTATATATTTCCCCTTTTTAAATAGTTGTCTGCGCTATAAATAGTTGTCTGCGCTATAAATAGTTGTCTGTAGTACTTATGGTCACGTCGGGAGCCAATTATATCTGACGTGCCCTATATCGATCGAAAAAATCGTTATTTGCATTGGTAACCATCGTCCGATCTTAAGTCCGATCTTAATAAATCATTCAGTAAACAGTTATAAAATTCCAGGCACACTGACGACCTTTCAGTTGAGTTAGTGAAAAATTCGGTAGTTAGCAGACTTCGACAAATAGTCTGATAATATTTCTTACAAGCAATGCGGAAATTACATTGTGCTTTTGATTCCATTGATCGTCGTAGTCTGATATAAGGTTTATCAAAGTAAAAAACCAAACCAAAGCAAAAAGCAATACTTACATCTTGAGTCGTTTTACTTAGGCTAATGTTGGGATCGGTCGACTTATCTTAACTTTAGTATTAATATTATAATCATAATTCAGAACTAATCATATTATGTACAAAGAATATACTAATTAAAAATCATATTAATTAGCTGATTTAATGTGTAACAAGTGTTACTATTTCACACGAACATTATCCTTATTTATTAATCATGAACAATACATACTTATATTTAAATAATTACACAAAAAATGTATATATTTATACGTCAGTACATCATATTTTATTAAGGGACATTTATTTAAGCATGTAATATTAAGTATTCATGAAATTTAGAATAAAAATATGTAACCAATAAAGTATCTTGGCATGATTTTATTATTAAAATTGAAATATTTGAGTGTATGTCCGGAAGATGTTTTAATGTTTGCTGTGCCATTGCCCGAAACCGAACTGCAATTTAAATTAGACTGGAAATGAGTCAAAAACATAATTTAGATCGACGTTATTTTAATAAGAAAAAAATGCTTTAAGGTAACAAGTCGATTTGTAACCTCAATTGAGTCGTTTTTAATAAATAGATTAAAATCTCACATTTTATTCTCAACGGGTAGTATAACAGCAACATTGATTACAATGACCCAATTATTAAATTTATATTTAAACATATTATGATTTTGTTATGAAACATGTAATGCGGCAGGTCAGAGTGGCTGTTGGCCTGGCGAGATATCGCCACGCACACCTACCTAGTTAGGTACGCAGTTGCGTTTCTCTCCTCACTGCGCCCGGCGATCCTCTCATTATTCGCCGCACTAAGCTCGTATAACTATAGTGTATGGCAGCCCTGTTGTTTATTAGGCTGTGTCCCCAGTAGGCAAACTGTTAGCGGCAAACTGAGTTTGCGGCGTATCGGTTTAGTACGCCCTTTCATATATTTCAAATGGAGTGTCCACAGTTTGCTAATTTTGCGCTCAATTATTTTTACAAAACTTAGTGTTTTATGGCTAACAGTTTGCCTACTGTGGACACAGCCTAAATACTAAGTTTATTTAGTACTCATGATGAAATGAATGAAATGAAATGAAAAATATTTATTTGCAAGAATATGGGTGTTTAAGTTAGTACAGAATAATTAAAAGTTACCAACATATTCTACCATGATATGGTGTGCAAAAATTTAAAGTATTTAGATGATGAGGATCTGAAGACATGTCGAAAGAGGTAAAATTGTCGAGCTTGGGCTCGTTGTTTTTTGATGTGTAATTTGTATTACACATAATGGTCGAAGATCTGAAGTTGCAGCCATAAGAGTGCCATTGTAACTCACAGATTGAAAGTGCAATAAAATCTTTCTCGTAATGAGGAAGCTCAGAAGATAAAGCTGAAAAAATACATTGTAACTTTCCGCACTCAGATGAAATTTTCCATTGTTTTACATTGTCAAGTAAGTAAGTTACATTGTCTCCTAAACACAACAAGGTAAATTTATTGAGCTAGAACTCAAATTTCTTGTATTGGCAGCCACCTTGGAAGCTGGATGTTTCCTAGGATCCGATGATGGAACTGGAAGGTGACCATGGGAATTTCTAAACTAATCAACATAAACCCATCGAGTTTGGACTCTCTGGCCTCTCTTGACAAACACTCTAGTGCTTAACGATTTCCAGGATCTCATGATGGAGCTGGAAGCAACACCATCGAGTTTGGGGTCATTTGATTTGTTTTTACAGGAGCTTTGGAGCAGAATATCTTCTAGTGCCTGATGATATAGCCGGAAGAAGAACACGAGAACTCCTAAGGAAAATCGGAATAAACCTCCGATTGGGGACTGATTCGGTTTGTTCTTTTCAAAAATATTGGTGATAAATGATTTCTAGTACCTGATTATGAAACTGGAAGGTAGCCATGGGAACTCCTAAACTAAACAAGTTAAATTCATCGAGTTTAAAATCATTTGTTCTGTTTTAACAAGCATCCAGTTGCTAGATGATTTTCAGGGTCTCATGATAGAGCTGGAATAAGTCTATAAGAACTCTTAAGCTTAACCAGATAAACTATCGAGTGTGGACTGATTCGGTTTGATATGGCATACACTTTGGTGTTGGATGATTTCTAGGATCTGATGATGAAACTGGAAGGTGGCCAAGTGAACTTTTAAACTAAACAAGATAAACCCATTCAATTTGGACTCATTTGTTCCAGTTTTGACAAATATCCTGGTGCTAGCCGATTTCCTGGGTCCTTTTTATATCATCAGATAGCAAACAATCAGGCTCTCCTGACGGAAAGAGAAACCATCGCCTATAGACGCCTAACATATTAATGGTACGTCGCTATCCATGTGGCGGGATGGCAATGCCAGCTACCTTACCCTCCAACCAGAACACATCAATGACAAGCATTGACGCTATTGCGATAAGAATAGGTCGATGCTTGTCATTGATGTGTGGTACCAAATACCCGGGTGAGACCTTGCGGAACTTTACCACCTAGAAGTCACGATGGTAGTGGCACGTATAGCCAATCAGGTATTTTTGCGACTTGTCTGGTAGAACAGCCCTTGGTCTATCTTTAAAGGCGCCTGTGCCAACAAGAGGAAGCCGGGATCACCACGGGGGAGTCTGGACCAATACGAAGGTCTTATGATGAAGCAGAAAAGAGATCACGGGAACTTAAGATTAAAATTGAGCAAGACCATCAATTTTGGGATTGTTTGATTTGTTCTTTTAAGGACCTTGTATTACGATGGTTTCTAGTGTAATTAGATAAAGATGGAAGAAGTCTATGAGAACTACTTAGCTAAACTAAATAAACCTATCGAGTGTGGGTTAATATAGTTTGTTTTGTCAAACACTTACGTGCTAGATGATTTTCAAGATCTGATGATGGAACTGGAAGGTGGTCATCCGAGCTTGGGCTAATATAGTTGGTCTATATTGGTAGAAAGTTTGCAAATTTTCTCGCAAGATTTTATAATGGATATAGTTTAGATATGGCCACCTGCCATGAAACTTCTAAACTGAACAAAATAAGCCCATCGGGTTAGGTCTCATTCGTATGTTTTTGCAATCACGATTTTGAATCAGAATGATTTTCAAGGATACATGGAGCTGGTAGCCATGGGAGATTTGCAATAAAACAACTTAAAGTTCTTTGAGCAAGAAACCATGGTAACATTAACCTGATGCCGCAGGACCCACTTTCGAAGATCATCATCTTCTTTCACGTTTTGCTCTTAAAATAATGTATATGGAACAGGATGGTTTTCTGATGACAAGGAAATGTATCGTATGTTTTTTTTAAATTTTTAATTTAAGAGTTATTAACCTTTCATCTACCATTCTTTCTACATGTCCGAATTAACGGAGCTTTCTCATTTTTACACTGATACTTTCTTTCAGGCCTAATCTCTCTCTCACTTCAGTATTAGGAACCCGGTCCGCGAGTGTTATGCCACATATTTTTCGTAGCGATCTCATGTTTATTCTACTATGGTGCTCTTCATTTCTCAATAAAATTCTAATATTTATTTACAAACCTGTAAAATTTGACGAATATAGCATTAACTTGCCACTGTCTCCAACCTTATCGTCATATTTTAAATTCGCAGCAAACTCTTCTAATTTCCCGTCAACGATTTCATGTATGTACATCTTAGAGTTATCGCCATTTATCTTGAGGTTCAGAGTAACACAATCTCCTTTCTTTTCTATATCATTGGGATATCTCGCTACTTGGTACCATGGTCCGGGTTTCATCTGTAAACAAATTATAGTTTCACTGATATTAAAATTGTCATTTTAGGTTAGATATACTCGTTGTTGACTAAAGATATCCCTGATATACACGACAAATCGCTTGGTTTGAAAGTGAGAACGAACTCGTCATTGGTTTATTTAATGCTACTACCGGATTTAAATTGCGGCCACACACTGAAACAATCCAGCAAATAAACCTTAGCCGGCTCTTCGTTTATTAACTCCCGACGCAAAAACGAGAGGTTTTATAAGTTTAGGGTGTATATCTGTGTGCCTGTCTGTGCCATCGTAGCGGCCAGACGGTAGTCCGATTTGATTGCGTTTTTTTTTAAATTGAAAGCCCTATTTTGCGAGATAATTCTTAGTTATAGTTCAATAGAATCTATTCAGCCATTTCAAGATCATCAGCTCTTTTCAACTTCATGAAAGGAATTGCAACTTATAAAAGCTTTATCGATACTACATGTTGTATTCTGAGACTTCGATCAAATTGACCTGATGTTGCAAGATCCTGATTTGATGATCATCAGCTTTTATTGAACTGGAAATATTCGTATTTAAATGACAGATTTTCTAAATATTGCAAACCATTTTTCAACGACTTTCTGATATCTGTTTGTATTGAAGCTTGGCAAACTTATGTCATTTCAGTGACAATGCAATATTATGGTACCATCTAGCAAATCTTGTGAAGCCTGGATGTAGGGACTGGAATTTTCAGATGCAGAGTTTTTACGAGACAGCCGAGTTTTATCTCACTGGTTTTGTTTCTATAAATACTAAGTTTATTGAGTACTTATGATGACGAGGATCTGAAGATAGAGTTGGAAGAGTGCTACCGAAACTTATATGCAGAAATGGGTGAGATGGTCGAGTTTGGGCAAGTTCGTTTTATGATGTGTACTTTCGATTACCTACATACTCGTCTTCTTCTTTAATTTAAGAGTCCTGCTCTTGTCGGTGGAGTAATGGCCAACCTTCTCTATCCAGAGTCATGGTTTTGACCTCCTGATACGACATGACATTTATTTTCTCTTTTATTTGATCCATATAGATGCGTCTAATTCTTCCTCTCCCTCTTTTTCTTTGTACCTTCCCTTCTATTATGCTCCTTAGAAAACTGTCATGTCGTATCAGATGCCCAAACATTTCCCACTCCTGTTCTCCATGGTTTTTAACAACTCTCTTTTCTCTTGTACCAGCTTCATTCGTTCTCATTTCTGTCCAACTTATTCTCTCCATTCTTCTCTAACACCACATTTCGAAAGCCTCAAGTCGTTCCCTGTCTCTTTGTGTCATTGTCCACGTCTCACACCCGTATAAAGCTATGCTCCAGATGTAAACCTTGATAAGTCGTTTCTTAGCCTTTTTAGAGATCTTTGCCTTCAAAAGATGTTTTTTATTGTTGAAAGCCCTCTTGGCCATAGCGATTCTTGAAACAATATCTTGTGTACACCTGGAGTCATTGGTAATGAAGCTGCCTAAGTATTTAAATTGTGTTACGTTTTCAAGTGGAGTACTATTTAAGGTTATGATTGGGCTATTTTGATCATGTGCTGTGGGTTTTTTACTTATTATCATGGTTTTCGTTTTCTTTATGTTGATTTTTAGACCAATTTCGTTGAACACTGAGTCCATAAGTGTAATAAGTTCCTGTAGTTCTTGAGAGTTTTCTGCTATCGCTGCTATATCATCTGCAAATCTAATGAACCGTATAGTTTGACCATTTACTTTAACTCCTCCTTTTTGAAACTCGTCTATTTTCCGGATTGCACATTCTATATACATGTTAAAAATTATTGGTGAGAGTGGACACCCCTGCCTTACGCCTTGTCTTATATCTGCTATTTTCCTTTCTTCCCCTACTTCAATAATGGTGCTCTGATCTTTGTAGAGTTGGTATACAATTCTCCTATCTCTGTAGTCCAATCCTGCGTTTTTTAGATTTATCATCATACGCCTCCAATCCACTTTATCGAATGCTTTTTCTAAGTCAATAAAAGCAATAAATGTGTTAAGGCCAAAATCTAAACGTCTGTCTACAATTAATCTAAGTGCTAAAATAGCTTCTCTAGTGCCTTTATTTTGTCTAAAACCATATTGATCTGGTCCAACGTTTTGTTCTGCTATGGGACGCAACCTATTTTGTATTATTTTAAGCAGTATTTTTGATGCCTGTGATATTAAACTGAGGGTTCTGTGTTCTTCACACTTAAGAGTATTGAGCTTTTTAGGTAGAGTGACTGTCTTGGTTATCTTAAAATCTGTCGGAATCTTCCCAGTTATGTACATTTCTTGAACTAAACTGAACAGAATATTTAATAAAGGTTCACAATTTGAATACTTAATGAATTCTATATGAATTTTGTCATCAGCTGCTGCTTTGCCATTTTTTATACTATTTATAGCTTTATTGAATTCTTCTTTCAGTATGATTGGGCCCTTATCATCTTCCTTCACTACGTGCTCCGCTTCTATATCATTTTCATTCAGTCCTTGTCCTCCATATAAACCTTCAATATATCGTCTCCAGCGTTCTACTATTTCACAGTTATTTAATAATATTTTCCCTTGTTCATCCAGAATGCTTGTACTTTTTACCTTATGTTTTTTATCCAGGTCTTTTATGAGATTATATGCCTTATCCATATGTCCTTTCTGTATATGTTGGTCTATTTCTTTACATATTTTATGTACATGGTTTTCCTTTTGTTGTCTACATTTCAAAGTTATCTTATTTGTTAAAATTCTATATTTATCTATACTATCATTATCTTTTAGGTTCCTTATTTTTCTTCTTTCTATCATTAAATCCATAATTTCTGTTGTTAACCAAACTTTTCTTGGCACGATTTTCTCCTTCTCTAAGCATTCGTCAGCTGTAGTTTTTAAAATATTTATCATCCCTTCCCATTTATCGTTTAGGCTCGTATTTGTATAAATATCACAGTTTCTTTCATTATATGACTCTAATCTATATCCTAACTTATTACTATATTGCACTCTATAATTATTATCTACGTCTCTTAGTTTTTTGAGATCTATTTTCTTTGGTTTGTGTTTCCTTGTAGTTTTCATTATTTCTAAATTATATTTACTAAGTAAAAGATTGTGATCTGTATTAAGATCTGCTCCTGGAAATGTTTTACAAGATGTAACTTGGTTGCGGTATTTAGTGCGGACTAAAATGTAGTCTATTTGGTATCTACCAATGTCACCTGGCATCATCCATGTATATAGTCTTCTTTTAGGTTGTTGAAAAAATGAATTTGTGACAATTAAACTGTTTTCTTTGCAAAATTGTACAAGTCTATTTCCCCTGGAATTCCTGTTTCCCAAACCGAAACTGCCTACAATGTTTTCCTCCGACCCTTCTCCAACTACGGCATTGAAATCCCCCATTATTATTAAATTGTCCTTTTCATGCACAGTGTCTAGTATTGCATCCATGTGATTATATATTTCTTCTACTTCTTCATCATCGTGCCTTCCGGTCGGCATATAAATTTGAACAAGGACAGTATCCTTTGGTTTTGTTTTGATTTTTACCACGGTAATCCGGTCGCTGTGATAAATTGTGTAATTTATTTATTTTATTCAACTTAAAATGTATGTACGTATGTTCGGGTCAAATCTTGCAGTTGATTTTTAAAGCTGTTATCCTCAACGGATTAAATTAAATTTTGCACACATATCTATTTAGATGACTTTATGATGATATTTAGTTTAGATGACAATGCATTTTTAGATAAATGATGTTATTCTAAATCCAATATGGCGGATGGCTCAAGATGGCGGACTAGTTATTTTTTGTGCGCTGCTGTAATATAGGTATCAAATGAGAGTATTTTCTGAGAAGAATAAAAGATAAAATAACTTTGTTCTAAATCCAATATGGCGGACCACCCATAATGGGTGGCCAGTCTCTCATAATATGGGTAGCAGTTAATTAAAAGCTATGAAAATAAATAAAAGCATTGACGATTAGCAGTAATAGGTAAGACAATTGTCTTAAAAAGGGGTACAAAGTTTTCTCTTTACGTGATATATAGATATCTTAAGTATACGACACCAACAGTCTTAAGCATCCACAACAAAGCTTAAATTTATACCGGTCACATCTGGACAACACGTGCAATGGCCGCCCCGAATAGATTTAATTAAGATAAAGGCTATGACATACTGTTCTACCCAATTGCCACCTGATTTATATTCACCGACCGTGCGTAATGCACAGCTTAATGAAGTGATCATTTTAAGGGCCCAAGGGTGAAATATTTTGAGCTATCGCACGTGACGTTCTCATACATCAAATTTGAATGTGACTTCGGAGATTGTTGGTACAGTCAGCATCAAATTGACATGAGCTCCTAGAGGTATCTTCACGCCCGTATCCCCGAAAAGGTAGGCAGAGGTAAAACCAGTGCACCCACGATTAGCCGTAGATACTCGGTCCCAGAATATGATAGGTGGCAAGCTTATCGCCAACCGGGCACTTTTTCAATCCCGGGCAACGTTGATTTAATCAGAAAACTAAAAAACACATATTTTTTTAAATTGCCCGACCCAGGAATCGAACCAAGGATCTCGTGTGGACAACTCCGACATCAGACTACTAGACCTCGAGCTCCAAGACTAGTCAAAATGGTAAAAAAACATAAAAGCAAGTTGATATAAGTAGTTCGAATCATCATATTGGCGTAAGTACGCAAGATGTTCAAAATATCTTATCATTATCATTGTTACATTTCATTGTTATCTTTATTAATCATTATTTCATATTTATGTAAGTAGTCAGGGTTTTCAAAATTATCTTAGCAAACAAAGATCTCAAAAGTTATCAGTGGAAAAATACCTTTAAAAAAATAATGAGTCCTGTCCTATAAGAGTGATTTTATTTTATTTTCATTCACGGCATTTTATTTTTGTTAATTAGGGTCGTTATGTTTATTTTGTTTTGCTTAAATGCACTATGAAAATAAATGAATTCTTTAAGTATTTATGTAGGTAAAAAACTTAAGCACAGATAACTTTGAGGTAAAAAACTTAGGCACAGTTAACTTTGAGAGCTTCGTTTGCTTTGATCATTTTGAAAACCCTGGCTGGTTAAATACATAGTACCTAGATGACCGAGCTTCACTCGGAGTTTTTATTCAATGAAAACACGGTTAAAACGACATTTTCTGAAAATAAAACCTAGCTAGATCGATTTATCGCCCCCGAAACTCCCTAAATACAAAATTTCAAGAATATCGTTGGAGCCGTTTCCGAGATCGTTGATATATATGTATACCTGTAATGATAGTAGTATAAAAATGTAATGTAAATAAATAAATAAACAAGAATTGCTCGTTTAAAGGTATTAGATGAAACAATAATTAGTAAGATATTTTGAACACCTTGTGTACCTACTTAAAACAATACGATGATCCAAACTGCTTATATCAAATTGCTTTTATGTTTTCAGATCATTTTAACTATTCTAGGAGTTCATATCAATTTGATGCTGACTACAGTGTACATGATGTATAATATAGAGCTAGCAACGCTTACATATTGTATTATGCTTTTGGATGTTTGGATATGTATAAAGCCTTGCTTACATTTGGCAGTCGGATAATTTACTTTAACTTTTTTTATCTGCAAATTAAATAAGGGCAGTTTAAGTAAGGGTGTTTATCCAATTTTCTTATAACCTAATTGCTAAGATGAGATATCCCTTTAACGTTATAAATGAAAATTGGTATAAACATTTACAAAAATTATAGATGTGTGATTATTTATTACACTGATAGACTAAATAATCTATATCTATAGATATAATAAAAGAAAAATAAAATTAATATAGAAAAATAATTTCTGTACACAAAAGTTTTATGAAAAATATTAATTTGGTTGGTTATCAGATCGATAACAGAAGCGAAAAAACTAATTATTAGAATTTTTGTCTGTCTGTTAATTTGTCCTTCAATCACGCAAAAACTACGGAACAGAAATTAATGAAATTTGGCATGGTGATAGCTGAGAATCTGGAACAATATATAAGGTAGTTTCTATCCTGGATTCTGTTCCTGTTGGAAAAATAAATATAAATTCAGTTAAAAAATACTAATAATCCGCAAGTTGTATACACCTACGCGAACGGAGCCGCGGGAACAAGCTAGTAATTAATATATAAGATACTAGCTGCATTATACAAGATTTTGGTGAATTCCGCGGGAACAACTAATTTTCTGGAATAAAATTCCAGCATACCCCATGTTGGTTCGCGCTCCTTTGAAGAATACACCAATTGCCGTTCTGCATGTCATAAAAGGCGACTAATTGGCTATGTGAGTCACCACCATCGTAGCTACTAGATGGTAGAGTTCAGCATTGTCTCGCCCGGGTCTGGTACCACCGCCTTACCTATTCCTGCCGCAATAGCGTCAGTGCTT
>DWBA01000712.1:0-12238 GCA_018236825.1 Apodemia zela
AAATGCTAGAAATGGATCTAGTTAGTTATCCTTTAACACCCTGGCTATTTTTTTTGTAAATATCTTCGATGTACAGATACGACTTCTCTACAGATTTATTATATGTATTGATGATATTGATGATGATGATGATGATAACGAATTAAATTTCAGCTGGAATTTCCTCGAGTTTACTTTGAGTGGATTAAGCACAATTTTGTCATCGGCTTTTTTTCGATAGGGGAGCGCTTGTCCATGATCACGCCTGTATTAATTAAGGTTATATTTCTCGACAGATAATGCACATCAGCTGGTTTTCGATTTGTATAGCGTCGTTTTTATCACTCACAAACACTGTGACGTTATTAGTTTTGCTTTATATTATTTACCGCTAGGAAATATATCGTGTCGTAGATTGTAGAAACGCAATATGACTAACAGTTGTGTTTAATGTTGAGTCATACTAATGACTCCACTTACATTATGTTTTTCTATAACTCGGGAAATTTAATAATTGAGAAATGTTCTCATGTCTAGCTTAGAGTTAATTAATTTCGCCAGTTTGAATGAACTCGAACATAATCTAAAATACCGCTGGAAATACACGTTTTTGTGTTCATAATTTAAATAAATAGTAGTAATGTGTAATTGTTCTATATTGTTAAGGATAATGTTGGTAACCTATGCGTCTGTAAAAAACACCATCAGGCTATGTGCAAGGTTGCTACTTTTCCCTTCTAATTGTGATCCCATGTTCATGACAGTGTGGCAAAATTCTTACACTTTTTAGGGTTCCGTACCCAAAGGATAAAACGGGATCCTATCACCTACTAGGACTTCGTTGTCCGTCACCAGGCTGTATGTCATGAACCATAAATAGTTAGACAGTTGAAACTTTCACAGATTATGTATTTCTGTTGCCGCTATAACAGCAAATACTAAAAACCAGAATCAAATATATATTAAGGGGGCTATATTTTGTTTAAGTTATAGCAATTCATTGCACGCGTAAGAAACTCCGGTATATTATGGTAAGATCCTGACCTATCCGATCCTGATGATCACAGCCTAAACTTTACAATTCACACACACATACACGCACGCACGCACACACATATGAAACACACGTAACTGTTTCGGCCCGCAAACACTCGAGACCCTGGTCAAGAGTTATGAACGAGTCGAAATCCTGTTGCCACTTAATACCCACCGACTTATGTTCAAGATACTGCGCTAATCCGAGGCTCCGTCTCACAGGATTGGCGGGCTTTAAGCCAATTTAACTTGAAATCTGCAAGAGCTTTGTCACCGCGGTCAAGCTCGCAGATGCTTATGGGTGACATGATCTTAATTATAACACGTACTTTGTTAATAGCTTCATAAATGTTAATTGAGACGCTTTCTTCTTCCACAGTTTCCTGGACGACCTCGACCGGTTAGGTGCGAGAGACTACCAGCCCACCGAACAAGATATTTTAAGAACTAGAGTCAAAACCACCGGTATAGTTGAAGTGCACTTTTCGTTCAAAAACCTTAATTTCAAGTAAGTACAAATACATACAATGAATAAGCTTTTACCCGCGTCTTCGTTAACTTGTTCCAGAGCAGATGCAAGCAGCATATGGTTCTCCTGATGGAAAGAGAGCCATCCCGACACACAGATAGCAACGCACCAGTAGATCAGTTCGTGTAATTTGTCCCGGAATATTTATTTATTTATTTACATATTTGGTGTCTATAGGCGATGATTGTCTCTTTCTGTCAGGAGACCCATCTGCTTGCTTGTTCTTATAATATAAAAAAAAAATTACCAATAGTTATAATACAAAAAAATTCAATCTATACTAAGTGCGGAAGTTGGTCTTTATACGCTTTCACACCTGAACCGAATTTGTCGTATAGTTTGCATTTATTTTGCGATTTCAAAAGAGAATCAAAAAAGAGAAGGGTACCTCCCGTTGACCTAGAATTATGAAATTTGCAATATCTTACAGCACATGTAAAGACAAACATCCGAAAGCCGGAAATTTCTAGTTAAATCACACTTTGCGGAGCCCCAGGGCCCCTCGGAGCACGCTTTGAGTATGGCTGGTCTAGTATTATTATATTGTACCTAGAATTTAGTCTCCCCTCTCCACCTTTTATGCCTCCATGATAGTTATCTGAATTCAGTGAAGTAATTGGTAAAATAATAATTATAATGACAGCATAAATAATAATTAAAATGTACATAACGACGTAATAAATTATAATTAAAATGTACATAAAAGGCATATTTATTGTATATTATAATCACAAAGCGTTAAAAATTAATTAAATAAAATATCAATTTAGCTTTGTTTTTGTAAATTTAATGAACATAATTAAGATTAAATGATAGCAAAAACTGTAGATTCGTAATCTACAGTTTTTGCGGGATCTTTGTGGGATATTTACGTTTGGAAGCGATAATTTTATTTTGCAGCAATTATACAATATACATATATAAAAAATATATACCCCGCACCCTGTGGCCCGCTATATTATTAAAGTTTAAGGTGAATCCCACGGGAACAACTTATGTATTCGGAATAAAATGTGTATCCTATTCTAGGTCATCCGTCTACTTGTGTGCCAAATTTCTTCCAAATCGTTCCAACCGTTTTTGCAAAAAAACATCCAAACATGCAAACTTTCATATTAAATAATATGTATGGGATTTATTAATAACCAGCCCGCGATTTTTTTATATTAAACCATCGCCTATAGACACCAAAGATGTTTATAGTGGGCTACTGTCCTTGTGGCGTGGTCTTAATGCCACACGGATAAGTTTACCGGTTATCTTATCCCCCAAACCGGAACACGACTGTGACAAGCACTGACGCTATTGCGATAGGAATAGGTAAAGCGGTGGTACCGAAAATGGGCGAGACAATGCAGAACTATATTCTACACTTACAATAGTTGGTACTTGGTGAAATTCCATTATATTATTAGTTAAACCACTAAATAATGCACTTGTGCTTTTATTTCACGACACGTAGGGTAAGGGTTCCATATATGAGATACCATTTTAATTTTTGCATATATTATTATAAAATATCAAAGCTATAAAGATAATTTTACCCCATAATAAATAGAATTTTATAGGTATTTCAAAACTGGAAATATTTTACTAAGATAACTACTAGATTCTGTGATATAAGTGATTTATCAAAATAATACCTCTTTTTTATTCAAGCATAAAGGTACCCTAATTTGAGATACTTGAGGTTCCCAAATTAAGATATATCTTATATTAGGCAACCCCACTTTTAAGCTGGTGTAAATAAAAAATACAATTAATTAAAATACTTTTATTAGTAGTATTACCTACTGGAGTAACAATCAGTCTTTATAAATAGTTGAATCATCTTAAAACAGTCTTATTTATTTATCACATTGTAAAAAACTTTCATAATAGTTAACAAATCTTACATCTTTATAACAATTAGGTTTTAATTAAATATAAATGTTGGCTTTAAGCTTAATAATTGGAATTAAAAAGAGATAAAAAAAAATATAGAATAACAGTAGTATTAGTCTTTATCTAGACATAAGGAACACAAAAAAGCATCACCACGAGCTTCTCCACAATCCTCATGAGTCCATTTAAAGCAGACCTGGCATTTTGCCCATTTTTCACCTCTCATATCCTCAGAGAATTTACCGCTACAATAAGGACATTCAGCGTCATTGGATTCTTCATCACTACTGCTATCATGAAGTTCAAGGTTGCCTTCAGAAGAAGTGCTGTCTGAGTCTGAAATATTCTTTATTTTAGAATTCTTCTTTGGTTTGCTCTTCTTTCCAGGCTTCTTTTTGGCCGCTTTAGTTATTTTCTTTTGAGATTTTTTAGCTTCCTTTTCTTTTTTCTTCTCAATGGAGTCCAAAAGGTTTTGTTTGTAAGGTGAAGATGTTATAATAGAAGCTGATCCGCAACGACTTGATTTATTGATTCCACTTTGGGGCAATCTCGGAACTGGATTAAGAGTAAACGGGGAAATAGTGTTTGATGTACTAGGAATAGGGTTATGTGGAACGGGAGAAGTTGAAGCTGCAATTTCTACAGATGGTGTTTCAATTAATGGCGTTTCTCGGAGAGGTACGTTTGGTTGCGCGTCATTTAAAATATCAGTTACTGATGTGTTAGAAAGTGGGAATATGTTATCCAATTGCTCCAGCATTTCACTTTTGTAACAATTATTATAAATTGCATAATCGTCTTCTGTGAAAATGTTGGGGTTAAGAGGAAAGAGTCCTGTCCTTCTGAAACCGTTAACTGAGTTTGCCATAGTTGCCGATTTTTCATAAGCTTTTCCAAACAACATACAAACATATTTGTTTGTCAAAACACGGCCAGGGTTATTACGTAACCAGGTTTCTATTTCCTGAGCGTAATAAGTTTTTAAAGGCCGCATAAAAGCTACGTCCATTGGCTGCATCTTGTGGGTACAATGTGGTGGTAGGCAAACTATTGTTACATTGTTATCTCTAGCCATATCAATTACTTCAATATTTCGTGTATGTGTATAGTGTCCATCTAATATCAAAATGATCGGATCTTCAGCAGTCGGTTTTGTAAATTTAATAAAATGATGAAACCATTTCGTAAACAGATGTGTTTGTATCCATCCAGATGGGTGACATTCACCAACAGATCCTGCTGGAGCACCGTCCATCAGATCTTGGGCCATATTTTTCCTGGGGAAAATTATCAATGGAGGTACATAGACTCCGCAAGCATTCATACATGTAACTACTGTAATCAACTTTCCCCTTTCCAACGATGTTAACGCTGCAACTTGCTTTTTACCTTTCGCACTTACAACTTTAGAATGTTTATGTTGGACTACAGTTATTCCGGTCTCATCAACGTTAAACAACCTGTGCGGTGACAAGTTTATTTTTGTCATTGCAGGTTTTAACAGATCGAAAAACGATTTCACTACATCTGGGTTAAATCCTTTTATCCTTGCAGCAGAAACAGCTTGTGGGGTCCTGACTGACAGTTCAGGATGTCTACGTATGAACCCTCGTAACCATTTTTTGCCTACTGCAGGCAGACAGACTAAACGGGTGTTTAATATTGTTTATAGTATATAGCCAACATTATATACAATATTGTAAATAGCCAATTGAAATGCCATGTATTTAATATCTTTTAAACGTAAGCCATAAAACCGTTTGTCCATTTCCATGCAGTAGTTATTCAGTTCGGCTTCCAAGGCATCGGATAATGCCGGACGTCTGCCGAGACGAATATTGACTAACTTGGAAGGCTCAATATCTTTCTTCACATACCGTTCTAGGGTTCCTTTTGGAACGCCATATTCTTTTGATGCTCTTAAATATCCCATTTCTTTTCTTCTCACAGCATTAACGGCACGTATCATCGCTGCATGATCCCAAGATTTTCTTTTAATTGGCGGCATCTGCAATAAACGTAACGGAAATACGTAAAACTTGTGCTCGGAACAAATTGAATACTTAGAGTTCCTAATATGAGATATCTCATTTTAAGGTCCCTCTAGTGTCTCATATTAAGAACTCACTACGAATTCAAAATAATCAAATCAATTTTTTTTATATCAAATAAACACAATGACATGAACTGAAATAATGAAATTGACTCTTTGGCAGATGTAATAAATGTACATTTAATATTATTAAGCTTATTTTGAATGATTTAACATACCTTGTAACCGATAACGGAAAAAAAATTGTTTCTGTTCCCGCCAAAACGTGACGTAGTAACGCCCTTTCGCACCGGATTGGTGGCGTCGACTGGCACACGTTTGAACACGACCGAATAACCGACCATACGACAGTAGCGCCATTCACGACACGTAAACCAATTTGGAAATACATCACTGTCTCATTTTAGGAACCTATCTCATAATAGGCATCCTTACCCTATCTTACCATCCCCACTTGAACACTAGTAGCTGGATGTAAGTATCTGTCCGAGTATTGAAATTATGAGTTTCGACCTTGATGTGTGTCTTGGTCTTATCAGTGTAGTCTGACAAACACCTAACTACAGACTGTTTGGGTGGTATATACTACTATAAGTGTGAGTTACAATTGAAACTTACTAGTACAGTGGTAACACCTACAAACTGAAAAACTGTATTATCGCTGTAGACCTATCAGCACGTGATGTTATAGTGCTCCCATACTTTTGAAAAAAAATTGAGTATAATAATACCGTTCGTATGATTAATCTGTGTTATTTAATTACTTGCTCAAAATCATTTACTATGTTCAATTTTGGCAGTAGGCATATTGCCATGCTTTTTAAAACCCCGAATATGGTAGTTAAGTCATTAATAACAGGTACAGGATAAGCCCTAAATTGCATTTATATTTTTTCATTACACAAATATGATGTAAATATGTACCTCAGTAACAAAACATATATGTCTCGTTTTAACACGTCATTATTTACATAAGTAAAGGAAATAAGGTATAGGTCATCGATAAACATTTGAAAAAATACAGCTGAGTTGATAACCGGTAGTAGAGATTTTGGATAGAAAAAATATTTATTATTATTTTGTTGTACGCGTATTTTATTTATGCTTTTAGATTGATCTAATTTCGATGACTTTTCTAGAATAAAGTTGGAATCCCCATCTTACAGAATATACAGTTTTCTTAATGTCTGTACTAGTCTGTACTTAATGAAATGTGTAAAAATTATGAAAATACATTGTCTATTTTCATATGTCACATTGATTGACATTTAACATGGATGGACTCCGGTCTTCGGGCAGTATACTATCCCTGCCTAGAAATATTTTCCGTTTTACATCCCGTTGTGACGTCATCAACCCCTTAGTGTATTTTTTTAAGTTTCAAGAATTTCTGTTCTGCTATTAGCATTAATGTTAATGTTTTAAAGTTATTGCATAAGTTGTTTCCTTCGCATTTGTTTGATGTTGTCCTCTTTCATAAAAGGTGATATAGATAGACCCCCTGATATTACAGGAACGTGGTCTAATTTAGTAACTTAAAATGATCCTAGGAACATCCTTCATCATAAAAATAATTTATAAAATACAGTATGCAAAAACAATCTTTCTTAAGGTCCAGTAACTCTAAACATGGATGATGATTTAAGTGATCAAATCCAAAGGTTTGCAAAAAAAAATGTTCTAACTCAAAAGTAAAGTGGGTATAATGTATAAAAGCCGCCAAATTTGTACCTTATGACACTTGCGTTTGGATCAATGTCTGTTTTAACTGAATTATATATCCAGACGAATGATTCACTTTAGATGCCTCAAATGAATTTTCTAATTAGTATATAAGCAATGGTTTCAAAGAATATAACATACTTACCCAAAGAAAATATAAGAAGCTTATTACACATATTGCGATGAAGCCTTTTGTTATTATTTTGAAGAATCTGAGCAACACGCGATGTTATAAAAATAGGAAACAGGAATATGACAAGTTGGAACAGACATAAAAAAGGTTCAAAGTAATGTATATCATACTGAAACAAAAGAAATGTTTTTAGAAATCAAAAGAAAACACTATTTAAGTTAATGTAAAAAATAGATTACATATAATTGAAATGAAATAAAACTGCAACAACCGACTTCTTATTTTCCACATCATTGTATTCCTTTAAATGAAAATGGGACCCAACGCTCAAACAAAAAAAATATTAAAAATTTTTAAAAATACAGTCGAATTGAAAACCTCCTCCTTTTTGGGAAGATGGTTGAAAATAGAATTGATATACTTTCTAACATTTTATGATAACCAATTTAAAACTTGCAAGATGATCTTGAAAATTTTGAATTATCTCTCTCTTTTAATAATAATAACGAAAAAGATACACCATTATTATATAATACTAGCTACTTTGCTAGAAAAAGAATGGTCGTTTTCTAGCAAAGTAGCTCCCAAAAAGCAAAGAAAGGAATTACAGAATGCGGCAAAATAATATTAAATGTTATTATTTTGCTGCATAATCATATTTTTGCTAGACTATAGGGCAAGCACTATCCTGCCACACGCATAGCAGTGCATAATTCGTGCCTCTAATTTCTACAGACCACGTTTATCTCTTACCACCAGGCATCAGCTGGTTATTCTTATTTTTTTCTCTCAAAACTCTGTAATAAATTTACTGTTATCGAATAAAATTAATTAATGTAGATATAGACTCAAAACGTTGGAGAGTTAAAATGCTCCAAAAATTCGCGTTCACAACTTCGATTATGAGTAAAAATATGGTTAAACAAATAAAGTCACACACCTGTCCTTGTGCAGGTTTTGCTGGAAGAGATCTCTTAAAGAGATAAGTACACCTATGTATAATATTTTGTTCATCCATTGTTTGATGATATATTTTTTGTACATAAAGAGTTAAATAAATAAATAAAGTCTTATTAATAAACAAACTTTGCAAACGTGTTCATAAAGTCAGAGTTCATTGTAGCCAGGGAGCTAGCGAGCATTTAAGTATATGATTTGCATTAAATAGCAAATCATATACTTAATGCAAAAGTAATTCGTATTGATAGGCATTAAAGTTGGGATCAATACGACACAATTTTCTTAATGAATTAAGGTTGTACGTTGCTGCGTTTTTTATCTACAGGGCTTTAAATATGTAAAAAAAATCAGTACTAAATCATTTGTTCGTGTCTGCCTCTGGGGTTAGTGGTCAATACTATTTTGTTAACAGACAATTTTTTTTTATAGAACAGGGGGTAAACGAGCAGGAGGTGCACCTCATGGTAAATGATTAATACAACTATACAAATCAACATGGAGATAACATTTGTAATAATATGTTATCTCCATGTTGATTTGTACCCCCTTTAAAGAATATACCATCTGCAATTCCACTAGAATAAATGAACTGCCCGGTTCGTAAAAGGCGAATGATTGGCTTTACGAGTCACTGCCATCGTGACTACTGGGTGCTAGATTTCAACAAATCTCGCCAGGGTTACACATTTCTGCCACAATAGCGTTAATGCTTGTCACTATCGTATTCCGGTGTGGAGGGTAAGGTAAACGGTTAACTTATGCATGTGTCATTGCCATCCCACCACACGGATTGCAATTAACCATGAACCATGAACAACTTTGCTGTCTAGAGGCGATGGTAATCTCCACAGAGATAGATTTAAAGTAATCTCATTCCATCAGGAGAGCAATCTGTTTGTTTGATAGTTACTATATTATGGTATTAACAAAAAAAATACTCACAATCACACCTTTGTGAATAGTTGTATATAGTACGATAACGCAATAGATTATAATTGATGCCAACATAATTGGGAACTAAAAAGTTAAAATATAATATTAATTACGATATATTAGGACTCAAACAAGCTTCTGCCTCTTTTAATACATCGCATTTACATAAATAATACTTCAAAAAGCTATGTTTTCAAACCAATCGAAAATTATCACATGTTATTTAATCTCTGGAAGGTGCTTTAGCAAAAGAGTTTATGCCAATTAAAATAACTAAATAAATAAATATCACTGGACATGTTACACGATTTATCTAATCCTAAAGTAAGCAAATTTTATTTGCTTGTGATATGGGTGTCAGTTAATGATACTAATACATAGAAATACATATATAAATACTTAAATATATGTTATAAACATTCAAACTTAACTATAAATATATGTTATAATTATTATTATTATTATGCTGATCACACAAATGTTTGTCCCTATCGAGACTCGAACCCGAGCCCCATCGATGCATAATCACATTCGCTATCCACTTGGCTGCCGGCGCAGTTATATATTATTATGCTAAATGGTTAATAACAGTAAGGATGAGTGGATTTAGGACTCCGACCTAAACAAGAAATAAAAATTTCTAAACAGATTTTACGAACAGTGATTAAGGTCTGGCTAGAGATACGTAATTTTCGCAAATAAAATACAGAAAGTTCGCATTTGCGATTTGCTCGATTCATTGCACTACTTTTTGCTTCAGTACCATTGCAGAAGTCCCATTTAAGATTTAGCGAAGTCCTCCTTCAACATTTTTTTACCAATTTAAAAGTAAAAATGGTCTAGTCTTGTTCTCTTTATCTACTTAAATATAATGTCAAAGTCCATTGGAAAAGTTTGTCCTTTTTTAATTTTGAAAAAATTTTATTATATCATTTTAGCAAGTAAAGATTAAATATTGTACTTACCTGCAAACCAAATATTTTATTAATTAATTCAACACTTTTTTTAACATTGATATAAATAATTTGATATTCGTTCAACATCGTGCCACAGTGCTTTGCATCTTTTTCTGATCCTTCATCTAAATTATTCATCCCAACTTTCGAAACATTACTTTTTAAATTTCGTATAATATAATTAGTTTGTTCCGATATAATATCCAATAATCCATAAATAAGTAAATATTGCGTAAAATATCGAAGATTCCAAATTGATAAAGTAATCACTTTTACTGATATAAAATATAGTGTAAGATCGATTTTCCAGTTTATCACCCATGACATAAATGCAGAAAGTAATGCTGTGAATATATATATACTCAAAATTACTATGACACTTTTGCAACTCTTTTTTAAATTTTTCTGATATATTCTATCTTTTCTAAGTAAATGATGATTAATGTTCAAATAATACAACAAATTTTTGAATAGTTTAGATTTGCACAAACATAGTAGAAATATTATAATCGAGTTAAATAATGCTAAGCAAAAATACAAGCTGTCACTATTAAAACCCAAGGATAAGTAATTTATATAAAAAGGAAAAGCAAATATATAGAAAATAAGTTCTAACAGCGCTTGCACTATAAATAATATTCTATGAGGCTTTGTGATAAATGAGTAATTTCTATATAAACCAAGTATATTTTCAGTAGTGTTACATATTTTTATAAACCTCTTCATTTTCTATCGAATTCTGTTTAGCTTTTCTGTTTCTATTTTATGTTGATATAAGACAAAATTTTATATATTATTTTTTGTATTTTATGTTGTACACGTATAGTTGATACAAGACGTACAACGAAATTGATATTTTTTATCGATTTACTTCATACTTTGTACACGGTTGGCCGCCGTCGTCATTCATCATCTTAATTATCATATTTAAATGTATACGTGTACGTACACTGGTATTATCTATGCCTTCTAGTGAAAATTTCTACACAATAATTTTCCTCCAAGGAGAATAGAAATACATTATTAACATTATGTTTCTATAGGGATATATCTGCTTGTTTGAAATAAAAAATCTGCCAAAAACTTCTTTGTTGTCATAGAGAAGCTTTATTACTCGTAGCTTAAACATTCGTATGTAAAGGTAGTGACCTAGTAGACCTAGTAGTCACGATGGTAGTGATAATAATAGCTAAGCCGTAACAATTTTGTTGCAAATAAGCACTAAAATTTGATTTTAAAACACAGTGATTCAGTAGGTACAGATATAGTGCCTAAACATGCATGCATTCTAAAATAGTTGCTAGAAGTTTTGTTTAGCAGAAAGGGACACTTGTAGCATTAATATGACATTTTTTTTATTCTTAATACCGTTACTAAAATAAACACAATGTGAACCAAAATATTGGTAAAAAAGATACTACTTGACTTAAAAAGGGTGAATAGTATCCCTATCTGAGATACCTATTATTATATTAAAAAACGTTTAGTTTAAAGTTATAACTATAAAATGTATCGGTAAAAATACAATTAAAAGAAATATCGATTATTTTTAATAAAATACATATCCATTACTACTAAAACTTAAAGAAATACTTTTCATATTATCAACGAATACTAAATAAGTGAAAAGAAAAGCCAGAAACGTGGCCAAAATTAATCTGTGCCATAAGTGTTTGTACAGTTCCTCTTTGAAATTTAACAACAGATTAAACGGTTGGAAGCGAACTATGTCTTTTCTATGACTCTTTAAATTAAATATGTACTTTATAGCAATAGTAAAGCAGAATTATAAATAATTTAAACATGTTTCATCTTGTAAAATCTTACTTATTATTAAAAAGAACTCAAAATCACGTTAACGATTTGTTTTTGTTGTATCGATTCCTTAAAATTACCGCGTTGTATTACTACCTTCACCCATAACGATTATCTATGGATGACATCTATCTGATACCTTTAAACGAGCAATTCTTGATGATATATATATATATATATATATCAACGATCTCGGAAACGGCTCCAACGATTTTCTTGAAATTTTGTATTTAGGGGGT
>DWBA01000713.1:0-12233 GCA_018236825.1 Apodemia zela
TTATGTATAAAAATTATTTACATTGGTTTTGTAGTTTTCACGTGATGCGTGCACAACTAAACAGATAAACAGACAAAATTTCTAAAAATGCTAGAAATGTATCTAGTTAGTTATCCTTTAACACTCTGGCTATTTTTTTTTTGTAAATATCTTCAATGTACAGAAACGACTTCTCTACAGATTTATTATATGTATTGATTCTAGGATCTAATGTGTCAACAATTTTTTTTCTTTTTTTTATATCATTAGATAGCAAACGAACAGATGGCTCTCCTGATGGAATGAGAAACACGCCAATAAATACCAAAGATGTAAATGATGCGTTGCTATGCGTATGCCGGGATAACAATGCGACATGCATTTAGCCTACCGGTTAACTTACCCTCCAAACCGGAACACGACAATTACTAGCATTGACGCTATTGCGGCAGGAATAGATGAGGCGGTAGTACCAAATATCCGGGCAAGACGTAACGGAACTCTGCCACCGAGTAATCACGTTGGTAGTATAGCTAATCAGTCCTTTTACGACCTGCGATTACTTACGAACGGCAGTTGGTCTTTTCTTCAAAGGACCAACATTAAGGTCGATACTAGATAATACTCACAATAACAACTGTTATATAATATGTACTCTACCACATTAATAAGTTGCGAATAATAAGAGGCTAGTTTTATTTTTAGCATTACAGAATGGTCTTATCAATTCTTGACAAACAAGATTTCCCCTTGTTTATGCAGTGAACTGGTTTGTGATAATAGACAAGGGCCATAGCCCGGTGATTTCCATGATACTTATATATTAGCGAGAAGATAAGTACAGATGGATAATTTTACCGTAACAAATTCAGGTAACGCCTACCACTGAGATACTTCGAATACTTCGAACCATACCTAGATATTAAACTATGGCGAATACAATTTATGAGAAATAAAAAAGGTCTTTATCTTGTAAACTTACGTTAAAGTATCCAAAACTACAATCGAGAACACTACAATGACAAGCGCTGACGCTATTGTGTGGCGATAGCGAGCAATCTTTCAAAGCTTTTTTGTCGTTTAAATAATCTGAAATTTGATGATAACCTTTTGTACATGCTTCGTTAGAAACTACTCTACTCACTTACAATCGTGGCTTCTAGGTGGTAGAGTTCGGAATTGTTTCGCTCGGGTCTGGTGCCACCGCCTTACCTATTCCTGCCGCAATAGCGTCAGTGCTTGTCACTGTCGTGCACCGGTTTGGAGGGTGAGGTAGCCGGTAAACTTATGCATGTGGCATTAAGATCTCGCCATAAGATAGAAACGCACAAGTAACATCTTTGCAGTCTATAAGCGATTGTTTCTCTTTCCATCAGGAGAGGCGTCTGTTTGTTTGCTATCTATGATATACAGAAAATGCTAGTCTGATGAAGCGACTAATTTTACATTAATGTATTAAAAGTAGGCTAATATGCTTACGCAACTTCGATTATTTATCTAGCATCCGCATTAAGCCTATGTACTACAGCAAATGCCGCTGCCATCTTAAATGGCATACTTATATTTTCTCTGATATGCTAAATAAGTTGCAAAATATATCCGTTTATCGCATAACATCTGTTCGACGAATTATATATTCATGGCAGTTAAAATGTTAATAAGTTTTAGACGACATTATAGATGCGTAATTTATTTTTCCTATTTTTTTTATATTTAAGTTTAGCATGGAAAAAATTTGTTTTATTTTACTATAATGCACCGCCGATGTCGAAAGAAGAGTGTGTGCAGGGAACAGAGTGAATGGAACGTTTGGGAAATTACTTAACTAACTGCAACAAATGTATGTTTATAATAAACTAGCTTTTACCCGCGACTTTGTCGTGTTAGAAGTATTTTTTTTATATATTATAAGATAGCAAACAAGCAAATGGGTCTCCTGATGGAAAGAGTCATCCATCGCTTATAGACACCAAAGATGTTAATAGTGCGTTGCTATCTTGTGGCGAGGTTTTAATGTCACATGCATTTGTTTACCGGCTACCTCACCCTCCAAACCGGAACACGACAGTGACAAGCACTCAACACTCACGCTATTGCGGCAAGAATAGGTAAGGCGGTGGTACCAGACCCGGGCGAGACAATGCTGAACTCTGACACCTAGTGGCCACGATGGTAGTGACTCACATAGCCAATTAGCCGCTTTTTACGACATGCCTGACAGAACGGCAGATTCTTCAAAGGATACCGAACCAACACGGGGTAGTAGTAGTTCCCGTTTCCATAAAATTTCCAGGATAAAAACTATCTTATGTCCTTTCTTGGGTCTTAAACTCTCTTTGTACAACATTTCACCGAAATCGGTCCAGTGGTTAAGGCATGAAGAGGAGACAGACAGACAGAGTTATGATCGGTTTTATAATATAAATAGGGTTTTTTTAAATTTTATATTAACGATAAACAGTCCCGGAGTTATACCCGCATAGTTCCCGTTTCCATGAAATTTCCGGGATAAAAACCATCCTATGTCCTTTCTTGGGTCTCAAACTATTTTTGTACATTTCATCAAATCGGTACAGTGATTTATCATTTAGGTATAAAGAGGAGATAGACAGAAAGAGTTATTTTCGGATTTATAATATAAATAGGGATAAACAAGACCATAATCCAAACTTGGAAGTTATGTGTAATAGGCAGTAAATCCAATTAACTCGAAATAAACATAAACAATCGCCTCTGTCGTCTAACGGTCCGGTGTCGGTGTTGGCCACAAGGTCCCGAGTTTCTTTTGAAGTACCTGCAAGTGTATTATCATAATTCATAGACAGAGGTACAACCAATGCACCCACAATTACGCGTGCACGGTTGGCGATAGGCTAGCTATCGCTAACCGGGCACTTTTGCAATTCCGGGCAATGTTGATTTTATCAGAAAAACTAAAAAAACGCACTTTTTTAATTGTCACCGGGAATCGAACCCGGGACTTTGTGTGGTGAACTCCGACAACGGACCACTAGGCCACAGAGGCGATAAATGGAATAAAGGTGAAATATTTATATCATAATTATGTTATATTGTTCATATTAATATTATAAATGCGAAAGTTTGGATGTATGGATGGATGGATAGATGTTTGTTCAATCATGCAAAAACGGCTAAAGCGATTTGAATGGAATGTGGAACACATGTAGACGATGACCTGGAATTGTATACAGATTACTTTTTATCTCTGAAAAATAAGTTGTTTCCGTGGGATTCCTCAAAAACTTTTAAAATGCAGCGGGCTATAGGGTGCAGCTAGTATACTACGACTATATAATATGAAAGATATCAATTTAGTAACATAATACACCATTACAATATAATATGAATTTCACTTTCACTTCCATGTATTGTTCTAATTAATAAAAATTAACAACAATTACTTATGTGTATTTAGCAATAGAATTGGTTAAGGAAATATGTTAAAAGAAGCATTTAGAAAGATATTTTAATTATATTATATATATTTCACCTTTATTCCATTTATTTTCAAAGGACTTCAGATGAGGAAGAAGTATTTTTATCGTATTAGATAGTAAATAATAAATAAATAGCTTTTGCGAAAAATGTTAAGGGATTATTGCCTTCCATGTGCCGCTAAAGCATTAACGACATCGACAATTAATATTTCTCTCGTGCGCGATATATTAACCGCCCCGTTACGTTAGTTGAGTTGTTAGCGACCCGACAGAAACAAAGACTTGTGTGATGAGCACAGATGTTTGTTTTTCTGGGTTTGTATGTTAATCAAATATACTTCGATATTTATGTTTATTCATTAGTGTCGTTATAAAACATCAAATCGCTAGCAAAATAATTTGTTTACTTTGAGATTGGATTAATTCGTGTGACTTATCAAATTATATTAATTTATTTACTTCTATTTTACGTGCACTGGCATATCCTTACTCCTTAGGGCTCAGGGGACCAATACAATGACAGGACTAAATACTAAATTATAATAGATAAGTTTAACATTCTTGAATTTATTAATAATTTCAATCAAATATAACTTCTATTTTGATCAAAATGTAATATTCGGTTCTCTCTGCCTACCCCGTTAGGAATCAGGCATGAAGATATGTATGTATGTAAAATAAAAGTTGCTTATTTGGTTTTGTTATTTTGGTTTACACAAGTTTAATAAAGACGTTAACAAAAATTATTTTTTCGAAAGTTATCGTGTTTACAAGACCTAAAACTGTTAGCTTGAATATTACATGATAGTCGAGCTCTTTAGCGCGTTCGCGCCTAAAAAAATTATTAAGGATATACCTAAGTATCCTAAATATTAGTCCCAAAACACAAATGTTTATGCATTAAAATTTTAACCGTCCTAAAGGTAACAAATTTAAAGCCTGTAGTCATCATAGTTATTTGGCTAATGCCCGGTCCCGTTATCAGTAAAACAACTCGCTTTAGTAACGAGTAGTGACATTGGTTACAACGCGTAAGCCGTAAGTTGAAACTATTCATATAAATGTCAAATTACCGAATGTCCATACAACTTGTGGCACGCTTCGTTATTATTAAAATGATTTCTGCTACGAATAACGGATCTTAGATTACAAAAAACCCGGCATAAATCAAAACAGGATCTGAATTTAATTCTGAAAATCATGATCTAAAGTCGGACAGTCTAATCATAAAAACTGAATTTTAGAAGAAGAATTATAATTTTACTTAAAAATCTTTAAAAAACATATAATATGTATGCTATGCTATGCATCTTTGCATCTTATCTAAAAAAATGTAAACATCAACTTTAAATCATACACCGTTAATAGATAGATGAGAATTAAAATATTAGACACGTTCTATGATATCAATTAAGTTTTACATTAAATATCAACAAAATATGCAAATTTAATTAAATATGTGCTTATTTTTGTGAGATGCAGCTTGCAATTTCGCAATTTATTACCATTGTAAACAACTTTTATATTGATGTTCTGTTTTGCATATCAAATAAAAATTATCTCAATTTATTCTAATAAAATTATAGAAGTTAGTCATAGTAGTTGTAAATTTAGGAACACTTTGATTACAAGTAATTTGCTTTAAATAATTATTTAAGTGCCTTTGGCTGAGTGGTCATCGTACAATGTACATTGTACATGCCTAACGTAGCCGATTAAGACGAGGCTGGGTTTAGATTTTACAACAGAGACAGGCATTTATGTTAAGAAAATAGATGTTTGTAATTCTGAAACTCTGTGTTTATTAAATATTTTCTCAGTATTTTATATATTATGTACTAGTACCGGTGACTAACACCTACAAAACAAGCAATTAATTTGATAACATGGACGTTTGGCAGTTTATCAACAACTGCCAAACGTCAGTGTTTTCAGTTATATACATTTATTTTAATTACACGTTTCTTGTAATAACTTGAATGAATAAATAATGAATGTAATTATTCTACACTAAAGTTTTATTTTAAAATGATGACGAGAAATGTACTATTAAAATAAATGAATGTAACTGAATATATTTGTATAATATTTATATAAAAAATAAACGCATATTATTATAGATTTTATGTAAATTTAAATTATTATATATTTTTAATTGTGTAATTTAAAGTTTATTAAAATAATATGTGGTTTTCAGAAAAAAATATTTTTCAAAAATACTAACCATTTGTCGCACGGCTGTCATTTTTGATTTTTTATAAAATTGAGCACCAACAAACACAGTTTATTGTCCAAACAAATTCACATTTTACACAAACACTATGATTTATCCCGAAACATAAATATTCAAGGGGTTTCAATGATGGTTGAATAGCCGTGGTGAAATGAAGTTCAAGGATAGTATGAGTTAGGTTTATATACGGGGGTAGCGGAGCGTGGTAACGTAATTGTGTGAGTGCAGTAGGTGCAGTAAAGACGAATGGATGCAAGTAGCTAATGCACACTCGTGCAAACGTCACTGGATCTCAAACTTAGTGACTTACTTGTAGGTACTTTATGAAAATATTCTATAACAAATGTGAAATACTACATATTAAATGAAAATTTATTAATAAAGGATAGCAGAATATTTACTATCGCGGAATATTACCGGTTTGTGTTGAACGTTGCGGTTTTTGAAATGTTTGCCCTACAAATTAGGAAGTACACAAAAGTAGGAAGAATGTATGTACATAATATGCATAGTTAGTTTTTCATACTGTCTCTGTATTCATTAACAATTGACCATGGTAAATCATTAACAAACAAGCTTGTAAACAGGCAAACAGACTTTGGCATGTATTAGATTAGTAAGGATCAACATATTTGATTACTAGCTGACCCGCGCAGCTTAAATTTCATACAATATTTCATCCCTTATCTCACCATATTTTTTAATTTTGAAAAAATATATTTTTTTTCCCGTCTACAACAACGTAATAACAATATCTGTAAAAACTTTTAGCCTTCTTGCTCCAAGGGTTTAAGTTTGGCGGGTTTGGGTTTGGCGTTGATGTGTCAGTTCTCTTTTTATATATACAAATTTGAAATCTTTGAATTATAGATTATGTTTGTTACGTTATTTTAAGTTCCATACAGAAATAAAAACCAAGTAAGCGGATCTGATAATAATCTTACCCTAGCTCTAAAAAAAACAAAGTTTTAAAGAATTACGAAAAATATTACAAATGATTTTGTTTGATGAGATGAGAATAATTTTATAAAGTACCGTATTTACAGGAAATAATCAACTTTAGAATAGTTCAGAGTTACATCTAGGCTTAAAAATTGGATTCACTTCACTTAATTTCATCAAATCACAAAATACGCCAAATGTAACACAACAATTAAATATTACAGCTAAGTATGATGCAATAACATTTACTACTGAAGCATTGATTTTAATGAAATGTCCTCATAAAGGCGAGTTTTTCAAATTTCAAGTGTTTAAAGGTATTTAAAATAGCTTTAGAATCAGCAAATGAAAATTCAAATGTTATGTAACACTAGGGTGTACATTTGCTCTATACAATTACTGAATCCATAAATCATATTACTTTTGATAGACGAGCTTGCGACCGGGTGATTATTGAAGCAAAATATTCTACAAAATAAATTCAATCTTTCAAAACTTATGAACAGCTAACGAAAAACATGGGAAATAATAAATACTGTTATGTTTTTTATGTACAATGTTTTATAATTTTTATTTAATTTATATTTGTTAATCTCTAGAGTATTATAAAGTTTTAGAAACACTGCATTTTGTTTAAGAGACTAGTTTGTCAAGAATCCTAGCAGCTTCCCTATTATAGTACGAGTGCCAGCTATCAGGAAATGTAATTTAACTGTGGCTTAAATACATATGTGAAATCTACCTCATCTTGCTAATATGAAAATTCAGTTGTACTGAGCGTTAATATTATGATTTTATAAAGACGTAAATTTAGTGTGGCTTTCTTAAGTTAGGAGAACCCTAAATAGTATGCTGTCATTTTTTGTCTGAAATGAAAAGAAAGTGACAGCATGCTAATAAAGATTGTCCGAGGCTAAGACAAGGTTAGTGCAATTAGCCAATACTCTTTTAACTAAATATAATTCCAAGAGAAATTGGTGAAAACGCTGAGAAAAAGATTTCAGAACTTAAAGAGTGCTGTCAATTTAATCCTGAAAAAAACTGTTCACCTAAAAAAATATGATACTCACCAGATTTTTGAATGACACCATGCTCACAAAAAAATCAGTCTAACTCATAAAAATTGTCGGTCCCATAAAGACTCAAAATCTATTAATATCATTAATTTGTTCACATTTAATAGTTAAATTAAGCCCCCAAATATGGACTTTGTCGATCGGATAGGGTTTCTAGTTAAAAAAAATATGTAAAAGGATTGTATAAGTTGCTGTTTCAAACATTTGTAAGATGAGTAAAGTATTACTTATGCTACTGCTTATTAACTTTGTCACTATATCTCCGTTATTTCAAACCAATGACTGTTTCTAAGAGAAGAACATTCTTTGTTTTGAAATAGCCGCCAGCTGTCCTTAATAAATACACTACATGAAGATGAAGCAGGGCAGCATCAGTGGTTTTAGAATTTCGAGAATCAAATTTAAAATTAACTGGTATGCAACATCTGAATTTTTTGCTCCGGCACAACCTATTCCTGACGTAAAACCGACAATTTTGTCTTCGACGTGTTATAGTCGAGAGAGTAGGGTTAATAGTAAACTTATGTATGTGCGCATAAAAACACTTATTTTGCTATCCTAGGGCATAAAAATCCGTTAACTGATTTAAGGGTTATTTAGACATAAGGTTTTATGATAGACGTATTAACATCAGCTGCTCATCATTTAATTATTTTTCTGGATCTAAGCTATGAAATTTAGGTTAGACTATACCACTGCAACCCAACAATAAACTTGCTATTTAAATTTTAGTATCTCCTTAACTTTTTTTCCGGTTCCGGCGCTCGAAATATGAACATCGTTGTAGTGCAGTCCTCAAACTTATTGCAATTAAAAACATTTACGGGATGTTAGATACAGTGAATAATTAAAAACATAACCATAAGTGCTGTGTATTTGTGGAATTATCAACTATCGTGCAATAATCGTGAAAATAAAACAGATTACAACTAAATAATAACAACCAGCAACTACCGGATTGAGGTTACAAATTTGTCATAGATTATTAGAAACGTCATTGTGTCACTATCAGACACTGACAAGTTGACAGTGTCAACTGTCAGTGACATTCATTGCATCGGTGTTGCCAACACTAAAATTACCATTTATCATTACGTTCCATTTTACGCAAAGAAGTTAAAACTTGAAACATGGAAAATCAATTTCAAATTCTGTTTGACAAAATGAAAATCGAAATGCATAAACAGACGGTCGAACTGAAAGAGTCTATAACTAATTCAATCATGGACAAAATGGATGAAAAATTAAAGCCTATTTTAGCAGAAAACAAAGACTTGAAGATAAAACTGGTAAAACTCGAGAGAGAGGTAGAATATTTGAAAAGAGATAAGAAGCACAACAACATTATTATTTTTGGATTAAAAGAAGAAGAAGAATCTACCTCAGGACTAATACAAGAGGTGAAAAAGATATTTAATAAAGACTTGAATATAATTACTGAGGATTATGAAATAAACAACATTTATCGCATTGGAAAGAAAAGCCTAGATGGAAAACCGAGACCTGTTTTACTTTCCTTTGTCAATTTATGGAAGAAAATTGAGATAATGAAAGTCCGGAAAAATCTCAAAGATATATATATCACTGAGGATTATTCTAAAGAAGTTCTGGAGAAGAGAAAAATATTACAAACTAAATTGAAAGAAGAAAGATTGAAAGGAAATTTCGCGTATCTTAAATACGACAAGCTTGTAGTGAAAGAAAATAATACAACCAATAATAAAAGAAAGAGGGAAATATCTTCATCGCCGCGAGATAATATACAACCAAAAAAGCAACAAGTCTGGACGCCATCACAAAATAATATGCGTAACGCTTTCGATGTCATGAGAGATAGATCCAACTCTCTCTCTTCCTCTTCCTCTACGGCGGATAATAGGCAATAACGATTAGCTATCGGCAACCGGAAAACACAACAACATAAAAATGTAGACAAACAAATAATTGGAAACCACCAACCTCCCCCAAGCCGACTGGTCCTCGTGGGGGAAAATGACCACGACCCTCTAAAGATAAAAAATAAGAAGAAAAATAAATATAATGATATACATATAGCAACTATAAACTGTCGATCACTAGGAACCACAGAAAAACTAAAAGAACTAGAACTAGCATTAGATGAAATAAAATGGGACATAACTGGAATTAGTGAAGTGAGAAGAATTGGGGAAAGAATAGAAGACCATGGAAAATACATATTACACCATATTGGGGAAACGCCCGGATTGTACGGAGTTGGATTCATGATTAAAAGAAACTTAGCCAAAAACATACAAGAACTAAGAGGAATCTCAGAACGGATTGCACTTCTCAACATTCAATTGCCTGTAGATGGTGAGGAAGACCAAGTATGGTCAATAATTCAGGCGTATTCGCCTACCGAATCAAATACAAAAGAAGACATAGCAAAAATCGAAAAATTCTACGTAGATTTACAATCTACTATTGCAAACGCATCTAAAAACATAATAGTTATGGGCGACTTTAATGGACAGATTGGCAAACAAAAAACTGGAGAAGAAAATATCATAGGGAAGCATGGATTTGGCAATAGAAGTAAAAACGGCTCACGACTAGTATCCTTTGCTATTGAAAATAAGTTAAGCATTCTAAACAGTTTTTACAAAAAGAAACCATCAAAAAAATGGACATGGATCTCTCCTAATGGCCGGTATAAGAACGAGATCGACTTTATTATGTCTAACAATATAAAAAAATTTAAAGATTTGTCTGTTTTAAACAACTTTAATTTTAACTCAGATCATAGAATGGTAAGGGCTAAACTATCAGGGACACGTGTCAAAAGAGCACGACTATTTCACAACAGTATGAAAGCCATTGAATGCACCGGTAACACTGATTTACTTCTGAACAACCTCGAAATGTCCTTGCAAGGAGGAGAAAAAGAATGTATATCCACTCAAGATAAATACAATAGATTGCTTAAACAATTAAAAACAGAAACTAAAAAAGTAAATATGATTAGTAAGACAGCAATAACATTAAAAAGTAAGCAATTATTACAAGAACGGAAAGAACTTATAAAACAAAGGAAATACAATGAAAATATTAGACAAAAGATAGCAGAAATAAGCAAAAAGATTAGCGAACAACTCAGGAAAGAACGAAAAACAAAAAGGTTAATAACATTAAAAAAACATATTGAAAAAACTGGAGGAATAAAGAAGGCGTTAAAAGAATTAAATTATAAAAAGGAATGGATTCCAAATATGAAAAATAAAAGAAATGGAAAGACCAGCATAAGACCAGAAATACTAGAAATCGCTACGGAATACTATCAAAACTTATACCAAAGTCATAAAGGAAAACAAGTAATTGAAGAAATTTATTCAGAAAATGAAGAGGAGATTAAACCAATTCTAAAGGAAGAAACAATAAAATCTATCAAAACACAAAAGCTAGATAAAGCACCTGGATCCGATTTAGTCACAAATGAACTACTAAAAACTACGTTACCAGTGATAGCACCAATCCTTACAGATTTGTTTAATGAAATCCTCGAAAAGGAAATCATCCCGGAAGACTGGACCAAATCGTCAATCATACTGCTGCATAAAAAAGGAGATAAGGGCGATATAAGAAACTACAGGCCGATCAGTTTAATGTCCAATATTTATAAAGTATTTTCAAAAATCATATTAAACAGAATTACCAACACACTAGATGAAAACCAACCTAAGGAACAAGCTGGTTTCCGAAGCAAATTCTCAACTATTGACCATATACACACTCTAAGACAAATTATACAGAAATATAAGGAATATAATAAAACATATTACATAGGGTTCGTTGATTTTAACAAAGCGTTCGATACATTGGAACATGAGTATATATGGGACGCTCTTAAAAAACAAGGAGTCCAAGCAAAATACATACGAATAATTAAAAACGTATACACAGAGAGCACAGCACAAATTAAACTGGAATTTTTGGGTAACGAATTTCCTATTCGAAGAGGTGTACGCCAAGGAGATCCTATATCACCTAAATTGTTCTCAGCAGTACTGGAGATGATCTTCAGGAATTTAAACTGGACCAAAAATGGGATCAATATAAATGGCGAAAACCTCAACCATCTACGTTTCGCCGATGATTTGATTTTGTTCTCAGAGAACGCAGAAACTCTGGGTCTAATGTTGCAGCAGCTATCCGATGAAAGCGTTAAGGCCGGTCTGACAATGAACCTAACTAAAACCAAAATTATGACTAATTCCCAACAAGCAGTAACCAACGAACAAATAACAGTAAATAACGAACAAATAGAATATGTAAATGAATATATATATTTGGGCCAACTTATATCTACAGATAATTGTATGAATAAAGAAATAGAACGAAGAATAACTAATACTTGGAAACGGTTTTGGTCTTTTAGAGAGGTAATGAAGGATAAAGAAATGCCTATGAAAGGAAAAAAGAAAGTATATGAAATGTGCATTATGCCATGTTTACTATATGGATGCCAGACATGGGCGCTAACAGAATTACAAGAAAATAAATTAAAAGTCTGCCAAAATGGAATGG
>DWBA01000714.1:0-12229 GCA_018236825.1 Apodemia zela
ATGAAAAGAAAGTGACAGCATGCTAATAAAGATTGTCCTAAGCTAAGACAAGGTTAGTGCAATTAGCCATTAGAGTTATAAAAAATAGATAACTTATTCTCAGACCTACATATGAAATACTAATAATACAGAATATACATATAAAGAAGGCCGGCGACTTTCAGCCCACTTTTTAAAAAAATAACCATGGCCCGTTCAAGTATAAAATTAATATTATATTAAATGTTGAATTAAAACTATTTTTTCTAATTGAGTAATGTATTTTTTAAAGATGGGAATCAAAAACTGTGAATATAATAAAAAAAACAGATTTACGTCAAATGAAGCGTAAAATACTAATGTATGCGCGCGCATCGTACAAATTAACTCTCATTATTTTTCCCTTACGCACCAAAAGAAGTATAACTTCAATAAACAAATTTCGTTCTCCGTGTTAATCCGAACCTATTTTAAAACTATTTGGCTTCCCTATATCTTTGGTTTTCATAGATTATGGCTATCTCTGTTTTACAGGTCACCTAATCTGTTTGTTTGCTTAAGAACTTTAATAAAATATGTATAAGGCTGAACTCTGAAGAATGAAAAATAGAATAAATTAATCTATAATCAAAGGCCCTGTGATTGAACCGGTAGCCGTATTTTAAAAGCGTATGTTAAAGCCACGGATACGCCTTTTAAGGCAATTTCTTAGTTTATCAGTGTAGCTGGCATTTACACCCAGAAATACAGAGTTATAATACTTTTCGATGAAATAAATTCACTCCGAGGCCTCGGAGGGCGAGGGTAATTCAAGCCTCGTCATTTCAATCAGCACGATAAAATAGTACATCACTTATCTCTATTTTTTACGATAGGTATAATATATATTATGGAAATGATATGACACTTTTGACAGTGACAGCGTTTGCTCATGTGAGCGGCGACACGTTTCCTTCCCAATGCCGTGTCTATTAGTATTCAAGTGGTCTGTGATTAAAGCAGTAGTTTGCTATTATTCTTTATCCCAATAACATATAATATTTCTTTTATTTTAGTGAATCAGATTTTCTATTGTTATTCATTGCGTGATACAATCACCGCCACCAATATCGATTTCAGCTGAATCGATTTTACGTACATACACTTTTCAGACTGAGCAGAATTCGGCTTATTTTTAATTCTGAGTCCAACGTTGGCGTCCGGTACGGTCTGAAATATACTGAAATAATATAATAAAAAATTAATAATTATAATTAATAATAATAAAGGTTTGTGCAGAACAGGAAAACATATTCAAATTACAGACACACAAAGATTTTTAATTGATGTTGTTTTTGAGATATCTATATATCTAAATATGTATATCTATATATCTAATAAACATATTCTTAGAACCGCATAAGCAAGTATTTAGAGTATTCAAAATTCTGACATAAGTAACTATATCCTAAAGAGCCTGCTTTAGCCAGACATTCGTCTTTTTATTAAACCTGAAAGTTTCACAGTGCATAGTCCCCAACCCAGTTAAGAACGATCAGGCATTAAGAAATTTGGACAATGGTTATTTTGGCAGCTACATGTAACAAAGGTGTGGAAAATAGTACCTAATGAGATAGACATATAGCATGGTAGACTTTTTTGTAGATCTTTTTAAGATATACAATTCCATAGTACATTATTTTAATCTGTCTCGTAAAGTTTGGCCAGCATTTGCAATATAAGTGCAAAACTTTAGCGGTGTCTGGCAGGGGTTACAACCATGCTAAGTGTCCGGCAATGAGTGACAACATTTCTAATACCATAAAAATGTTGTCAGTTGTCACTAATACCAACGAAGAAAATACCAAAAAACTGACCTTAATACTTTAACGAAATTGAGGTACACACTTTGGTTACCTGTTAGCTGCAAAAGTAACCTTTATTAAAATTTCATAATCCCTGAACGTTCTTACCTGGGTTGGGGAAATGACGTAGGTCTGGCTAACGCTGGCTCTTACTCTATAGTGATATAGGACTAGACCAGACGCTATAGTGTAGCCGATACCTGAACAATTGTTTGCTCGATTTAAACTCGACGACGTAGTAGTAGTAGGATTCAACTAATAGTAGTAGAATAGCTTCACAGAATATTGAGTAATGGTTTACAAGCAGTTTGTTTTTACTATGAAGGCTCGCTGTTTATAATCATTATAGTGTACAAACAGCGTGTATTTGACGTGTAAACGATATCCTTGTTAAATATTTTATGATCATTTTAGGAGTTGGTACCTATACAATAATTTGTAAGCAGGAATCATAAAGTTCTATTTTACTTCAATACGTAATATATAAATAATAAATATCAAGTATCAAGTGAAGAGAAAGCTTTGTACCCCTTTTTAAGACAATTGCGAGAACGGTGAAGTATGGAATTGGGCACAGTTAAAGTTTACTAACAACTGCAGAAATCTAATATTTTTATATAAAAGCATTAGAAATATTGTAAAATTAATAAAAATAAACACCACACACATGATATTATACACACATATTGTATACTTACTATTTTTTTACGGCTAATGTCAGTTGTCAATTTTAAGAGATTTTATTGTTTAGCCATGGCAGAATTTAGACTGCAGTATGGTAGAATTTACTTATAATTACTTATATCCAATTCGTCGATAAAAAACGATGAAAACAAAAATACATCAAACAAAAACTGATAGCAATTAATTTAAAATAAAATACCTACTATTTAACGTAAACGCAATAATTCTATTTACACTTTAGCGTGTAATTTATATTAATTAACAATTTAAGCGGTTAAATGTGACGTTAATTTAATTTTCTCAGGCTTCAACATCACAGGTCCGGAAAACTGCGTCTCATATTTCTTTGTTAAGTAGCTCTTTATTTTAAATGTAATTAATGTAACCATAATTTGTTCAGTTATCAAGATATCTTCGGAAACAACTGACTACATGAGCATGGTTCTGCCTATAATGTCTCTTTACTTTATTTGGTCAGTTAACAAATAGCTTTAATTGCAAAATAATATTTAACAGCCATTACTTTTAGTCATGGATAGTGTGATATAACTTTTAATATATATAATGGTACAGACGAAGTGTTTACGACAGCAGTCATCATAGTATCTTAAATGCTGGCCAATTTCGTTTATTCAATTATACATTGCAATTTGTTGTTTATTCCGTTATTTATTAACTTTCATTCTTATTGTATACTAGCTGTTACTCGTGACTTCATCCGCGTGACCCATAACCATTACTTCTGCCCAATTGTTTTAAAAAGTAACATGTCACTTCTGTATAGTGTAGCTTTCGTGGATTGCAACGAAAATTTCAATAAAAGAATTTGCCGAATTTCAATAAAAAGATTACCTTTTGCACATCACTTCATTCTCGTAACCAAAAACATTACTTTCTTTTACTTAGATAGATAAAAAGATTGCGGTATTTTTTATCTATACTCGACAGCTTGAGCTCGATACCCGACAGGGCAAACATTTGGTGTGATGAGCATAGATATTTACATTTCTGGGTTAAGGTGTTTATTAAATATTGTCAAGTACATATTTATATGTATTAGTTTCGTTGACTAACATATTATGTAATTCTATGTAATATGTATTAGTATCGTTGACTGACACCCATCTCGCAAGCAAATAATTTGCTTACTTTAGGGTTAGATCAATTCGTGTAGTTTGTTCAACGATATTTATTTATTCATTTTTTTCGGATTTGGACCTGATACAGGGCGTAACCGCTCTTACTAAGCTTCTTGAGCTAATGATTATCATTTATCAGTACTTTTGAATGTGATTCGGGCTTAGATATAATATCAAAAGACGTTTTAATGATAAAAAGTGATTAGTATCCAATTTATCTTCAAAAGAATGAAATTTCTGTAACTAATCACACAATTTCTCAATTAAACATGATAATGATATTACGTAGAGGTGTTAATTACTTTTTATTGTTAGGGTATTTCTTTTAATTCTGTAGGTGTACCTACACCTGTTTAAGATAACAGAAAATCAGATTGGTTACACATGGGTGATTAAAGCAATCTTGTGATGTATTGTTTAATTACGCAGATATCAAATAACGTAGTAGGTATTTGTAGGTATTATTATCCGCTTGTTGGCTCTTTATCTGATCTAAGCTGTTACCAATCACCGAATTTCGTAGTCGTAATTAACTGTATTGATATGGTTTTAAAAAAAATCAAAGAAATCTCATTTGTCTTTATATATTCTACGCTCTTTGTCGTCGGCACTTCGACCGTTTGGAATAAAAGGGTTTCATCTAACAAATTTTTTGAAATGATATTTTAACGTAAAAAGGTTTCATGTGACCCTAACTTTGTTCTCTAAAACTTTCAACGTCATCTACCGTCAAGATTATGAACTAGCTATATGAAAAAGTTGTAACTGTATAATGAAATATTTAAAAGATTCTTAAAAGGTTCCAATTGCCTCTTGAAACCTTTTTTAATAAAATAAATGCAAATGTACAGTAAACGGAACATAAAAAGGTTTCAAATGCACACATGAAACCTTTTTAGTTTTTTTTGTGTAGCAATCTGTGGTGAGTGGTGACAAACCGCCATTCAACTGTCAGTGTCAGCCTCTCAATCAGTCAAACTATTAGCGGCAAAATTAAGCGAAAGGGCTACATCTAACATCGGATTAGAATTTCAGAAAGTTAGTTAATACTTTTACAATTAAAATTACTCTTATATGAAATTGTTATTGTGTCAAGTTTTTTGTAAAAGTGTTGGTAAATACTATGGATGTTGAATCCGAGGAAGATCCCTTCGCTGGACCAAGTTCAGGATCGTCTTATGTGCCAAGTGACGATGAATGTACGTCAAGGTAATTGTAAAACTACGTTATTATGATTATTTGGTAATAATTTAATACACCGAGACGTTGAAAACGTCTATAAATGTAATATATATATATTTATATAAGTAAACAAACTTCATACAGACTCATGAATTTAATTGTTTTATTTTCAGGGTTTTGAGGGAAACAAATGCAACAGATCAAATGCCTTCATCCACACAAGTTAATAGGGATAGAAACCGAAATATCAAAAAGAAGATTCGTGATCCAAAGAACTGGAAAATCAACATATTAAAAAAAAAATGTCAAAATGGTGAATCCCATATCAACAATAAAGGAAGATACATACCTGCTCGTTCTGTAACCCATCTTAAAGATTGCCGAAACAATTGTAAGTTTAATTGCTCAAGGAAAATCAGTGACAGCGAACGTCTAAACTTATTTATAAGTTTTTATAAATTAGATCATAATGGTAAACATTTATTTATTTTAAACAATACTGAAAGATATAATACTGTGCGTCCAAAAAAAACACAAAATATTCCTTACAAAAAGTTTTCATTCAAATATTATTTCAATATAAGCAATAACCAAATTCAGGTATGTAAAAAGTTTTTCTTGGGCACTCTGTCAATATCTCAAAAACCAGTATACAATGCACACAATGGGAAAGATTCTTCCAACACACCAAAACCGGACAACAGAGGAAAAAATAGCAGTAAACGTATCAGCTCTTCAACTCTTGATGCAGTCAAAAGTCACATCAATTCATTCCCGAGGATCGAGTCTCACTATTGTCGTAGTACCACAAATAGACAATTTTTAGACTCTCGATTGTCGTTAAGGAAGATGTACTCATTATATTGTGATGATTCAAACAACCATGAAAACCCTGTTAAATTTACAATGTACAGGTACATTTTTAATACACATTTTAATTTATCATTTCATACCAGAAAGTCCGATAGGTGTGACTTATGTGAGGAGCACATTGTTGCTATAAAAAATAATATAATGACTGAGGAGCTTCGTATCAAATATCAAGAACATATTGTTAAAAAAGATGCTATGCGTGCTGAAAGAAAAAAAGACAGGGATAATAAAAATGTACCTGTACTTTGCTTTGATCTACAAAATGTGATTGCATTACCTAGAGCAGATATTAGTTCCTTTTTTTATAGACGTAAACTGAATGTTTATAATTTGACTGCACATTTTTCTTCAACTAAAACTATCTACTGTGCTATCTGGACGGAGTGTGCATCTGGACGAGGAGGTAATGAACTGGCCAGTGCTTTTAAAAAAATATTAGACAAGGTTGTAGAAGAACACAATATTACTCAACTTATCACTTGGAGTGACTCTTGCGTGCCACAAAATCGAAATTCTTTTATAAGCACTGCTGTACTTCAATTTTTATCCGAAAATTCACAGATAACAGACGTCCAGATGAAATATTCTGTACCGGGACACTCGTGCATTCAAGAGGTTGATTCCGCACACAGTCAAATAGAAAAGGCTTTGTCCAATGCAGAAATTTATTCCCCATTAGGTTTAGTTAGACTTTTGAAGTCTATAAATGAAAGAAAACCTTTGAGAGTTCTATTGATGACAGAAAATGATTTTAGGGACTATGGCACTGTAGCTAAGATTTTGAATTTTAAAAATGTACCATTTGCCAGTATTTGTGCACTAAGATTTACTGCTAATTTAAATGAGGTAAAATTTTTAAAAAGTTTTCATCACACTATTTACTTCCAAGCCAACTTACGGCTACAAAATCGACCTAGGAGAAATATATCAGGGACAGATACAGCATTTAATAATCCTGGATTGTATAAAAATCCTGGTGTTATATCAAAAGAAAAAAAAGATGACATAAAAAATATGTTAAAATTCATGTCAATGCAGGACCAGCTGTATTACAAAACTATATTACATATTTAATTCTAAATTTGTTTTTTTTTTTGTGAGAAACTGCATGTATAAGTTATCTCAGTCTATATTTTAATTCCTAGTTTTAAGAAAATATAGTTCCTTGTGCTTTCAATAAAATTTAAGATAGATGAATAAGGTTTCATCAGTCAATAAAACCTTGTTAAATTACCATAGGTTAAATATTAGGAAATAAAAAGGTTGCATCACACTTTATGTACTTTTATTTCTACATGATCCTATCTTTATTCAGATAAATTATTGGTAAAAACTAGTTAATAATGTTATACATGACCCAATTAAATTAAAAAGTTAGTCATTTTAAGATTAATATTGAAAATTTTTAACTTCAAAACTTTCTCCTTAATTATCTCCTTTCCTGTGTTAAGCCAGATGGAACTCTCTTATTCCAAACGGTCGAACTAGCTACGTACCATAAATCTATCTTATATTATTAATATTATAAATGCAAAAGTTTAGATGTTTGGATGTATGGATTGATGCATTCACGCAATCACGCAAAAACTAATGAACGGATTTGTATGAAATTTGGCATTAAGGTAGATGATGACCTAGAATAGCACATTAAGGCTACCTTTTATCCCGGAAGAGGTTTTTCCCGCGGGATTCACCAAAAACTTTTATAAAGCAGTGGGGATAAATAATTTTAATATGAAAAATGGACGAAGAATAGCAAAGAGTATCTGCGTGACTGAGGATTTAAAATTATGTCGTGTTACGTGTATTGATTGAACATTAGCCCAATCGAATTAGAATATTTGGACATCGAAAAAGTTATAAGTAGCAATTTTCTTTCGAAAATCGTTAGGAGGGGTCACTGGCAGTCCACATTTTGGTTTTTAATTTTTCGGGACACCCTGTTGCGTCATCTGCCATCTTGAATTTAAGGGTGAATTTTTGTGTGTTAGATAAAATATTGTTTATTTTAAATTTTACACGAAAAAAGGTCATAACTCATAACCAAGTTTGTTTGGAATTTAGTTCCCTATAATTCTGCCCCCCCACCAATTTTTTCCTAGCATAGACATTTTTCGATTTAGAGCTAAAAAAGAGGGTCAAATTTGTATTATCACTTTTAGTTTCCATTTAACGCAAAAAAAGGTCACCTACAAAGTTATTTGGAATTCAATATAATTCAAAATAATAAAAGAATCATAATGACGACAACTCGTATCACAATTCACAGCATGAATTTCGCGTGACAAGCAGAACCAGTTTTCGCATTTTGGAAGGCAGACTTACTTTTAGTCGACAAATTCGGGATTATTTCCGCAGAAACAAGGCAATGGTTTTTAATATCGACTGTCGGTGGTGCTCGCGATTCCACTGTTGATGACGTAGACATTGTCACGTCATAGCTGCGTCGATGTATACGCGTCGATCTTTCATCAGCGTAACTCATATAGCACGCTAGGTGCATTGTAACGCTATCCAGATTGTAGCATTTGCTCGTGTTCACTATCACCTCCTAGTAACGTTTGCCGTAAGAAGTTTCTGAACGCCCCGTTTTTTACCGTCAACTCATTCCCTTTGCTTGTAAATTTTCCGCCCATAAAACAGTTTATCATCCTAATAGAACGCGTCCACCTTCCACTTGTGGAAAAAACTTTCAGTGTCTAAAAGCTTCCTCTATGAAAAAAAATTGGTTATAATTATTATCTACACTATGTATTTCACAGGAAAAGGCGCAAAAGTAGCAGAAGAAAATAACAAAATCAAATTTGTTAAGACTAAAGAGAGTGTTTACGAAAAGAGAAAATAATCGACTATCTCGTTGCGGCAACGAGAAAAAAAGATGAGCCGAAGCCAATAATATGTTTTTGTCCTCTCTATTCCCCGTTTTGTTTATAAAATTCCAATAAATTGGGGTTTTTATGCTATTAATTCGCTAACAAAATAAAAAGAATTTGCTTAATCATAAAACACTCTGGAATGCGTTTTATGAATATTTCCTACGAATAAATGCGCTTGAGCAATTAAACAAAGTCATTATTAATTGATAATACCAAAATTGTCAAGAATTTAATTGCAAACAACTTTATTCATGAAAATTTTTCATGTGAAATGAAACATTTAGGTGATAATGCAGTAATAAAGTTTCACCCCCACTTTCTTTATGGTCTTAATAAAATATTGAAAAGACCAAAAGTGTTGGAAATTTAATTCCAAACAACTTTTGTAGCTACTAACCATTTTTCGTGTAAGACTAAAAATAAATTATTCAATAAACAAAAATGTACCCTTCAATTCAAGACGTCAGATGATGGTGGGATGGTGCGAGTCTCGAAAACTGAAACGTAGACTGCCACTGACCTCCCCCATCGGTTTCCGGAGAAAAATTGCTACTTATAAATTTTTCGATGTCGACCCCGTGTTTGGTCTAATTTGATTAGGCTATTAGGATAGTAATAAAATTGTGTTCGTAAAATACATAATAGATTATGCTTATGAGAGTAAATCCTCTTCTGTAAATCCTTTTTTGTTAAGATCTGTACTAAATTAATCATAAAAAAAAATTTAAAGTAAAAAATAAGGAACATAAAACGTAAAATATATTGTAATTTTTACATATTTGTTTTGATACATAAATAAAACAACATGAACGTGCAGTATACAAGTGCTTTATGGTATTTAGAATTTGTGGCATTTATAGTCATATCAGTATTATTTTTCTGTTTAGTATTATATATAGCCAAAAATAACTACAGTAACTATAGCGTTCGTTATGACATGCGGTTGAAGTAAGTATACAATTTATGATGGTTCTTTTGTAGATGAACACTTTTGCAATAATTTAGGTTGTTGCAATAAAAATTAAAGTCTTATGAGAGTCTTCTGAGCAAACAATATGATACAATAGACGGAGAGCTCTTGAAATGTCAAATTCTCTCCGCAAATTAGACTGTATAGTATCCGTACAGTTATGCCTATAGTTCTACTTACAGACATTCTTCTGCAGGTGTACTTTGATGTTCGTAGTCTACATATAGTTCGCTAAAGCTGTTACCTTATAAAAGTTTTAAAAATAGCACTTTTGTTACATGACTACATGTTAATCATAATTGCAATTGAATTGTTATCAAAACAGTTATATGTAAGTTTAAGTAAACTTTTATTAGTGTTTAAGCAATGCCATAATTTTACTGTCACACTTTGAAGTGTATTTAGCCAAAACATTGAAGAAAATACACAACTTGCAATGCTCATGAGCTCTTGGATTATTTGTAATTATTGCCTTTTAATTTATGCGACAATAATAATAAATAAAACTGCCAATAAAATTGACTTTTACAAAAATTTATATGAATGTAAAATATATGGAGGTATGCTACTTCGGGATCGTATTTTATCAATATAATAAAAACCAAATCTCAGAATTGTTTAATGTCTGGTGTTCAAACAATATATTTCATATTAAATCGCGACTTTACAATTATTTTTAGTTGATCAAAATTAAACAAATTTATACAATTATTAATGCGAACACTTTGGTAAGATTCTTTCCTCAGCCATCACTTTGTATTTTAGTACATTTCTGCACGTCCTACTAATTAGTGCATTATGAGGTATCCAGTTAGATCCCTGAATTGGGCAAAAAATATTTTGACAGTTTTTTTAGAAAAAACCACATTAGTAACTCGCAGTGTTTGATTTACTCTGCTCTGCCTACTCAGCAAGAGAACTGGTATCTCTTTGTATTAGGATAGAAAATAATGAGGTCACTACTGATGGAAACAGTATATCATCGGTTATAGATACCAGATAGCCGTTGCTGAAAACTACGTTACCATTCGTGTAGCAGGAATGTAATAACACAGAGATGTAATGCATAATTTTACTGCCTACTCTTCAAATTAGAAATTCTAACAAGAAAGTAGAAAGGGTTATGAGTTTGTAGTTGATTTTTTCTTGTGAGAAATGTGGTCTAAATAATTTTTGTGATGATATTTCAGATACATGGCGGATGATACGTGGGCAATACAGTAAAAATGGATCCTATTGGTGTAAATTCCAAAGAAGCTGCACATATAAATTTAATGTAAGTTAGTATGCATCCAGCGACGGGTAGTCCGGTGTTAGGGCCCGCTAAGTATGTGGCCAGTGGGCCCAAACGAATTATAACAAAACAATATTATATTTTAGTCACACATTTGGATTTTCGTCCCTGGCACATGGATGGCAACCCACCATAAATACTCTGCTGTCTATAGGTGATTGGTGTCTCTTTATTGTTTGCAATTCCATGATATAAACAATATAGACGAGTTTTCTGGCTTAGAACGTTATACCGAAGTCTATACCGAAGCCCATACCATTAGACCATGATTGAGCTGAAGGATATAAATAATTGTATTAATATAATTCTATGTGCCTGAATTAATAATAGTCCAATTTTACATATTACGTAGTTTTTTAAATCCGTCAGGCGTTAAAATTATCATTACTAAAGGAACAACCTTGAATATTTGACTTGACCCATCGATAAAATTTAATACACATACATACATATCTTCACGCAAAATTCTTTACATGGTAGGCAAAGAGAACTGATAATGGCAATGCATCACGATTCAGATAGACTTGCCTTGCTTCTTCCACATTCATAAGTTCATAACTCTCTTCATGCAAACATGCCGATGTAGGCGACTCTAGACTCCACCTGCAGTGATAAGAATATAACTGATAAGCATTGGCGCTGTTGCGATAGGAATATGTTAGGCGATAGAATCGTAATGCGGCTGAGACGTTGCAGAACTCTCCTATTTTTACAGTAGAGAATATCAATAAATAAACAAATAGACAGACAAGCGGACAGTTTTCCAAACGTTGAAAGACAACGTACTTTTATACTTTTTATAATTATTTTTGACTAGCTGTACCGACTGCCGCCAGTGGGCACCAAAAACTTTAAATAATGCAGTGGCATTATTTAAAGTTTTTGGTGAATCCCACGGGAACACTTTATTTTTCTGGGATAAAAAGGATCCCTTATAATATTTCTGGTCTTCAGCTGTGTACTAAATTTCATTCAAATCGGCCCAGTCGATTTTACGTGATTGAGTCACAAACATCTAATAAATAGCGTTGCTATAGTAATGATACATCCATAAATTTACCAGCTACTTACCCTCCAAAGCGAAAAGCGACAGTGACAAGCATTGTGGTATAAATAAGAGAAGCGGTGGTTCCAACCCCGAACGGGACTATCCCGTACTCCGCCACATAGTGGTCTCCAAGATCACACGTTTGGTCAATCTTTCGCCTTTGACGAACTTGTAAGGAAGTTCGTCAAAGGAGCCCGAACCAACACCCCGTGTTGGTTCGGGCTTCTTTGAAGAATAGACCAACTGCCGTTCTGCCAGGCATATCGTAAAAGGCGATTAATTGGCTATGTGAGTCACTACCATCGTGACTACTAGGTGGTAGAGTTCAGCATTGTCTCGC
>DWBA01000715.1:0-12223 GCA_018236825.1 Apodemia zela
ACACCAAAGATGTTAATAGTGCGTTGCTATCTTGTGGCGAGGTCTTAATGCCACATACATAAGTTTACCGGCTACCTTACCCTCCGAACCGGAACACGACAGTGATAAGCACTGACGCTATTGCGGCAGGAATAGGTAAGGCGGTGATACCAGACCCGAAAAAGTGTAAATATAAATGTTGTATTTTTTCAGTGGTAAACTTTTCAGATAACCCGAAAATTTTGCTCCTAGTTACCAAAGAGTTTATTTAAAGATACAACTTTACCTTTATAATTTTATTGACTTGTCTATGACTTCACTGCATCTGCACATTTGATTAAAACAGTAACTAATGTAAACCTGAAGCTAAAAAAAATTTAAAGTTATGATTCCTGCCAAAGTCCTCCTTGTAAGTTCTAAAGTCCCACCTAGTAATCATTTTATAAAAATATGACGCTGGACTAAGAATAAGAAAGAGATGTGACAATCGATAAACGTAAATCGATAACCGAACCGAACAATCGAAAACGTAAATCTGACCCCGTGTTGATTCGGGCTCCTTTGAAGAATAGACCAACTGCCGATGGCAGGCATGTCGTAAAAGGCGACTAATTGGCTATGTGAGTCACTACTATCGTGGGTACTAGGTGGTAGAGTTCAGCATTGTCTCGCCTGGGTCTGGTACCACCGCCTTTTCTATTCCTGCCGCAATAGCGTCAGTGCTTGTAACTGCCGTCTTCCGGTTTGGAGGGTGAGGTAGCCGGTTAACTTATGCATGTGGCATTAAGACCTTGTCACAAGATAGCAACGCACAATTAACATCTTTGGTACGATTGTAGACTCTTTTCATAAGGAGACTGGAAAATGCAAACCTTTTACATTTTATATTTACCTACCTTTTAAAACAAATAGGTAACAAGTTAAGTGTCCGCATAGTATGTTCTTTATACAAGCTTTTATTGAACTTGCAATGTTTTGTGACAATTTTATACGCCACGAACTCTTTATAATAATACGATAATATTTGTCCATCTATTAATATCTGCTTTGCTAATTTGTCTTGACACGTTGAGATAAAATGTTAACCTTTTTACAAATAGTATTTATAGTTAGATAAACCAGAAATGTGTACAAAAGTTAATTTTATAAATTGACAAATGTTGCAAATTTCATGATTTTGACAACATCATTAAGCATTGTAAATTACTATTGCTTTTACTAATTAGCACCAAACATTATAAATATATAAATGTTATTTTATTAAATAAAACATCACACCGCACCGGTTTCTGGCGGGAGAGACAATATGAATGAAACGTCAGCGGTACGCTCGCTGATGAACCATGATGAGCCGTACACCGAATACCGTACACCTAGCTTGTTTGGGAAGATATAATTCCCTATTCCACGTTCTTCTGTGACTTTTTTATCATAAGATAGCAAACAAGCAGATGGGTCTCCTGATGGAAAGAGTCAACCATCGCCTATTGACACCAAGGATGTTAATGTTGCATTGCTATCTCTTGTGGCGAGGTCTTAATGCCACATGCACAAGCTAACCGGCTACCTCACCTTCCAAACCGGAACACGACAGTGACAAACTGACGCTATTGCGGCAGGAATAGGTAAGGGGGTGGTACCAGACCCGGGCGAGACAATGCTGAACTCTACCACTTAGTAGCCACTACTACTACTACACTACTGCCGGGATATAACACGGTCACACACTGAAAACATCCGGCGGAAGAAACTCAGAGCTTATATTGGTTTTGTATTACAATTTCACAAGAATTATTTCATGTCACAAAATGTATAGGAGATTTGTACGAGGAGTTCCTAATTATTATAGAACCGAACCCGGGGCGTCGTGTGGACAAAAGCACAGAACCGACGATATATGTGAAAGCTGACATTCGTATTTAAATAAACGTATAAATTAATATTACGTAACTATTCCTAAACTATTGACAGTATTAAGCAATCAAATAATGATTGATATAGAAAAAGAATATGTAAACAGGTTAACTCTGCAGGCCATTTAATTGAGGTATTTTAAGCTCAAAGGAGCAAAAGCTATACAGCTATAGCATAATCTAAAGTTTCGATCGATTTTGAGCTTTCGACTGGAATTCATCGCAATTTGGGAACTCAAAAATGGTGCCTTAGCTTCAAAATAAATAATTGTTAAAGTAATGTCCAAAACACTTTTTTTTTATTTTCACCGATTTTAATCAAACTTACGTTATTTAACGCAATTTTTTTTAGCACAAGGGCTAAAAATTGATTAAATTTTGATTTTTGAAACACCATTTGACGCAGTTTTAGGTGTATAATTTAAGGCATTGGATGTAATTTTTTCAAGGAAAAGAGCTGATTAGTTTATGTTATTGATCGGTATATTAATCTGAAAGTTATTTAAAAAAACATTGTGTAAGCGAAGTGTTTTTTAGGATTTTTCAAAAGTTCTCAAATTCTCTTAAGCCGAATCGGTACAGATTTTGAGAAAATCTAAATTCAACGTAACCCAATCGAATGCCATCAACCACGTTTCGACCGGTTAAAAGTTATGAGATTTTTTCACACACACACACATACGCATACGCACGCGCGCATGCACGCACGCACACACACACACGCACTCGCGCATGCACGCACGCACACGCACACACACACACACAAACATAGATACATATTGACATCGCCGTGAAAATAGTTGAATAAAGGTTCCGAGGACGTCAAAATGTGGAGATCTGATCAAAGCAAAATCAGTAACTTCCTTATACTACTAACATAGCGTGAAGATAAAGAGAGAAGGGTTGACCAAATCGTCAGAGATAAATTTATACTAGGCTGTCCGGTGAACTTTTAAATAATGAAATATTTTTATAAATTTTACTTTAAATGCTAAATAAAATATCGCATATATACTGTGTGTAAGCATGTAACAAAATTTCCTTTTCAACTTTTTTTTCAGCCTAATATATGGTTGTTTTCTTTATGCATTACCGATGATAAATTCAACCGGTTTACTCTTTGTTCACTACACTAGTCGATAGCGACAAGTGATATATGGTGTATCAATATTAACAGTGTGACAAACAGGAAAAAAAATTCCTGTTAGTCACACTGGTGTGACAACCTGGTGTGACTACGAGTCCGTAACGGTGATTTGCTAGTTCACTCGATATTGGCAGAATTAACTGATAATTGCCATCCGCACAAACAAGAAGAAGAGGACTTGTGATTTCTGTTTACTAGTCTTGTGCCTGCTCGTTCATTTCAAAGAGCGCTCCGTACTAGTACAATTCGGACTGTGATTCGGACAGTGAACTAGTTCGCTCTATTAGTTCTGTTAGTTCTATTCGGTCGTGAGAGATCACTGAGATGTTAGTATTATTGGTCAAAAATCGGTCATTATTCATGTCCGTAACAAAGTGTACATATGAAATGTCATACGTAGACAATAAAAATATGTTTTATTTTTATTTATTCTTATGTCATAAGAATAATGATTAACATATTTAATTTTTATGTTTGCACTGAATAGCATTTATATACAATGTAACGTTATAATTTATTGTTTAAACCATAAACAAATGAATTTGAAAAAAACTTATTGTTATTCAATATTCCATTATATTATAACGCAGGACGACGGATTGGTAAAGTTGATAATGTACCCAGTGGGTACTGGGTGTACCGAGCTCATTAATCTAGTTACAATTTTTTGGTCGCGCGCCTTGACGCGAAATAAGCAAAAATAGTTGTTATTGCATTAATATAAAACATAAATTACACTCGCAGTTTAACAGCATCGTTCAATCGGCTATCTCGCTCGTGTTCGTTATTAAAGAGCGCGCTCATGAGACGTGAGCGCCGAGCGGCGACTGACTAGTCGCAACTCGCATTGTATACTGAATGTGAATAGTGAATACTGATTACTGACTAGTGAATACTGAGCAAAGTGAGCGATTGTCCGATTAACAGTTGGCGTTCGGAAATGTTTCTTTTAGTTCAGTGCAAAGAAACATTTCCTATTCGGTCATCGTTCGCGAACTACACAAGAGTCAAGACTACTGTTTACTTTTTGTTTCTGTTGTGGATTGTTGAATGTTAATACATACGGAAATTAAAATATTTGTAAATTAAACTTGTTTTTGGCTTGCTTGTTAGCCAAACGCGTATTGGCAAAAAATTACCTTTTTTAAAGGCCGTTTGTAAAGCGTGATTAGCACTCATGGACGTAGCTCGGGAATATATTACCAGTGCAAGACTACTTTGTTCGAATGGCTGCTTTGCCAAAGCATTCGATTTATATCTTTTAGCATTTCAAAAGGATCCAAACCTAAAAGAACTATGCGAAGTAGAGTTTCGTACTACTGTTTTAAAATTAAATGAAACTCTAGCGGGGTCGAAAAAAATAGAAGACATATTTTTAAACTTCGGAAAGGCGATCAATACTTTCCCCGATAATATCAATCTTTTGAATGAAGTTGGTAAGTATCTTTACAAATTCGGTTTTCATGAAGAGTCCTGGTCGCAGTTTCAGAGGGCGTTGAAAGTTGATCCAGGGTTTGTTAGTGCCGAAAAGAATTTGAATTCTGTTAAAAATCTTATGGTAGAACGTTGGCATTTCAGAATGTTGAATGATAAAATTCGAAACAGCAGCTATCGAACTGCCATTCGTCAATCTACTGTACCGATTAAAGAAAGCATTCTGGATTTGGGTACAGGAACAGGTTTGTTGGCTATGTATGCAACGGAACGAAATCCAATGACTATAACAGCTTGTGACAGCTCTGAAGTTATGACTGAACTTACTGACAGTATTTTGGCCGAGAATAAGTTGCTTATGGCAGTGATTGTAGTTACTAAGGAGTCTACAACTATGGATTACAAAGATATTGGAGGCAAGAGATCCTTGCTTTTTACAGAAGTATTTGATGCAGGGCTTTTCGGCGAAAATATATTGCAGTCTTTAGCACACGCTTGGACGTTTTTACTGTCAAAAAATGCTAAAGTAATTCCTTACAAGGCCGAGTTCTTTATAATGGGAGCTAAATCTGACCTTCTCAATGCAAAATATCAGTTGCAACCTCACACTAAAAGCCTGCTGAATATTCCAAATGTCACTGTACACATTCAAACTCAAGATGAAACTTATGATTCTGAAGATGTTCATTATTATAAAGATATTGAGTATTTGACGAAGCCCGAGTCTGTAGTTACGGTTGAATTTGGTAACTTGCAAGACATTCAAGATAAACTGGATCAAACTGAACCACTTAATGTTGAGTTAAAAACTAAAGAAAGTGGAACCATCAATGCTTTTATTGGTTGGTTCAATTTGTATTTAACTGACAGCATTACAATTACAACCAACCCATTGTCAGAAAATAGGGCAAATGCTTGGCAGCAAGCTGTGTTCTTTGACGAGATTCCCAGGAAAGTTGAAAAAGATGAAACAATTAATCTTCAAATTCTCATGAACTCTGGCAAATTGACTCTAGTATCAGGTGCTAATAGAAATCTTATGAGGATATCTCAGGAAATGATGAAATTTTTAAATGATGCTGAATATCTGAAACTTATTTCGGGGTGTATTGGAATGGCATCTGTTTATCTAGGCCAGATGGCTGAAATGGCCGACTTAAGCATACTAGATTTGTGTCCATTCCCAATGTTTGGACTTTTAATGTTGAAACGAGGTGTTCAATCATTGCATTGCTATGCCAAAAATGAAAAGGATAAACTATTCATTGAGGAAGTCTTCAAGGCAAATGACCTAGATCCATCAAAGATCACTTTTCTGATTGGTGATGAATGGACACAGGAAACATTACAGAATGAAAAATTCCATGCAATATTTTGCAATATACTTGAGACATGTGGGGAGATGAATTTACGCTTAAAAGATCTAGCCCGTTCTTTAAAAACAGACAATCTCATACGAGGAGGCCTATTTATGCCTGCAGCTGTGAAGCTGGTGGCTCAGATTTCCAGTAGTGATTGGCTTGACTTAAATAATGTTGTCTATGATGAAAACTTAGGTGGATATAAGGTTGCTATCCACATTAATAAGTATCAGGTGTCCCAAAACTACTCTCTTGATCTCACCCACTTGGAGTACACAGCTTTGGCCGAGCCAGTTACTTTAGGTAATTGCTACAATCTAGAGGCTGATGTGGTAAATGTACCTATATTACATGACGGTGAAATAAATTGTATTATATGTTGGTACAAAATTGAACTGATTGAAGACTTTGGAGCAATTCTGACGAAGCGACCATTCACATTTGTTGATGGGACAGCATTTATGGTAAATCCAAAATTAAAGGTTGCTAAAGGAGATCTGGCTAACATATTATGCTGTGTTGACCCTGATGGAACCTTTAAATTGATGATTGATGTTGAAAATACTTAAATTGATGATGTATCAACAGACAAAGCTAGTTTTTGTGTATGGGTTTCCATTACAAACTTCAGAAGAAGTAAAGATAAATCCAGCAATTTATGTTGTTTAAAAAACGTTCAAGGTTCAAACTGTTTTTAACTATCTCCCCTGTTGCCCCGTCCATTCTGCCTATTGAAACAATAGTTTACTTGATTTTCTAGTATTCCTATTAAAATGCTCATAATTACAAAATATATTACTAACTCGAATTTAACAATAAATTGAAAAAGGTACATTGTATACCAGAAATATGATTGTTATTTGTTACACTCCTGTTAAATTAATAATTGGCTAATGTAATTTAAAACACCAAACAATTTGTTAATCTCGAATTTAGCATGTGATTGTGCCAGATACCAAATTAAAAAGTACTCATGTTTAGATATAAGGCTATGTTAAATCAGTTTACACTTTGTCATGTAGTCATCAATGTTATTTGTAGTAGATTGGATTTTTAAATGTTTTAAATAGTTATGTATATGGTTACTCAATTAGTTATGTATACAGGGATAGTATATTATTTATATTGTTAAGTTTCCAATTTCGAAAAAAGTAACTAGAATATTCTAAGCTATAATTATATTTCTATTTTTGTGATCTTTTGTAAGACTTGACTTCTACAATGTGGTTCATGGGTAGATGGACCTTTTGGATGAGCAGTTTATAAAATAAATTGTAAGCCTAAGGCTAGATAGTAATATTTACATGGAGGCTGTGAAAAATGAGGGCAGGTTTTATACATTGGAAAATGTTATGATATGACTGCTGTTTTTGATCTCACATTTATAATTGGGCTTTTTAGTCAAAGAATCTCAAATATATTGATTACTAATTTATAGTTTTTAATTAATTTTATGTAGAAATCTTAATGTCTCAAGTTAAATGTATAAACAAATATAAAAATATGCATGCAGCAATTCTTATTTGAAAGAACACAAAATAATATAGGTATTATATTATAAACGTATAGTATTTAATTAATTAAATTCCTACATATCTAAAATAGACTTCTAACATACAAAATATGCGATTCAAAACTATGTTTCTGTGTTTTAGAATATAAACTCATAGAGAGAAATAAAAAAAAACATGCATACAAAAAAAATAAAAAAGAACCATTTAAAAATTACAAAAAAAATTAAAATGTTGTTACAATTTAATCTAAAAACAATGTGTTAAATGTTGTGACATTTATTCAAATAAAAATATTTTGTGTCCATGCGTTTTTTCTAATTACTAGTTTTATTAGCTAGGTATTCACGGCTTCTTGGCTTGAAAATACATTCATCATACCTACTAACTTACAGGAAAGTAAAGAAATAGAACTGTGTTCCACAGCACTAGAACAGCCACGGTGAATGTGACATGGTGAGCTTAATGTATGAAAGTGTATTAGGGGATTGGTTTGTTCTTGAAGCCCGTTAAACTAGATTGCTTACAGTTACCAAGGATGTTAATAGTGAGTTGCATTGCCATACGTGCAGCAAAGATGTAATGCCACATACATAACTACGTCTACCTTACGCTCCAAAGCCGGTAGGTTAGTCGCCAAGTCCTGCAGGCGTCAATGCGTTAAGAAAAGGTAAGGCGGTGGTATAAATCTCAAGCGAAATGTTTCAAAACTCAACCACCTCATATTTTCCATCTGCAGAAATCTTTTGCTTTATATTCTACCTTTTTATTCCATATACCTACCTAATGCATGATCGGTTAGTTTGTAGTAGGTAAGTACCACCACAGAACAATATACTTCTGAGGGAGGTAGGTACCTCCTAGTTGAATACAGTGCATAAAATTAAACTCTAGATACCACCCTCGGACAGCTCCCGCCTAATATGATCATGGCACGTCAATTTTCATTTCCGGCACCTACATCCATCCACCCTCACATTGTTCATCGGTCTTATATCTGCAATGCTTTCTTTATGTCGAAACCAAAAGCTCAGCTTGGTATACTTAAATAAAGTTTACCACTATATCACTTATTCGTAATCGGTATTTCACTAATCTTAACTTTTAGAAGATTCTGGGTAGGTATCAGGATAAATAGGCGAGCTGCCTAGACTCATTCCTGTTTGACACCAATATCAACATAAGTCAGGGTGATTCACCCGCAAACTTGGAGAAAAATTTTAAGTAGGTACCTAGCTACTACTTATATTCACGCCATATCCCTTGCAGAATTAACTTGTGGAAAAATTTTTGCTTTTGTTTATCTGCGTCTATTCTCTAACAGGCTAATCAACAATTAAAACAGCTAAAGCAATTGTAACTCTCATATTTTATTCTTTTTTGTTTGTTTTAAATTTTTTACTATCAGTTTTTATCTCGGATGTACACCATGCCCGTTGTTTGTACTTTGTGATTTCTCCAACAACCTGTATTGCTGGTTTTGCTGGAAGAAATCTCTTAAAGAGATAAGCACACCTTTGTACATGATTTTTCTTTAATATAAGTATTGTTTTGTATTTCTGTGTGTAGGTACAAAAAGAATAAATAAATAAAATTGTTGACCAACACGCATAGTATCATACATACTAATATTATAAATGGGAAAGTGTAAGTGTGTGTGTCTGTTTGTTTGTCCGTCTTTGACGACGACTTGACGTGATTTTTTAAGTGGAGATAGTTGAAGGGATGGAAAGTGACATAAGCTTTATCGACTAAGCAAAGAGAAATAATGTTTTTGGGTCACGCGAACGAAGTCGCGGGGAACAGCTAGATAACAAATAAATTGCTTACTTATGAGTGAATTCGTGTAAATGTTAATCTATACTAATATTATAAAGAGGTAAAATTTGTAATTTTGTTTGTTTGTTTGTAAGGGCTAATCTTCGAAAATACTGAACCGATCATGACATATCTTTCACAATCAAAAAGTTACACTATTCAGGAGTGCTATAGATTATATTTTATTACGATTGAACAATGCTCAACGAAGTGGACACGGGTCGGCTAGTATAAAATATAATTGTAATATTGTTACAATGACTTAAAAAAATTGCATAGCGGTTATAAAAGACACAATATGTTATGCCACACAGTCCTTATAAAAGACAGTGGTATAATACAGCACGTATCGTTTTATTGGGTCCATGAAGGATGGAGGCTGATCCCACTTCAGAAGGAGCGCACTTGACCGCAACAGATGGTTCGCTACCCATCTAAACCTAATATCTTCGTTGTAAGCAATAGCGCACATACTTCCTAAGTACCTTACATTAGACTTTCATAAAGCTTTACATTGTTTTATTTAGGTATTTCAGTTAAGCTGAATTTAAGCGTAATTTTGTTCTTGTTTTACGTGGAATGTTTAAAATCTGCCTTATCGCCCCGGTTTAGGCTGTGTACTAAGTATTATTGGCTGTGTAATAAGAAATTGGGCGTACCTAATAGAGTAAGAGCACGCGTTAGCCTAAAACTTTTAGGTTTAATAAAATGATGAAGGTCTTCGTCATTTTATTAAACCTAAAAGTTTTCCAGCGCATAGTCCCCAATCCAGGTAAGAACGATCAGGGATTATGAAATTTTGACGATGGTTACTTTGGCAGGTAACAGGTAACCAAAGTGTTTACCTCAATTTCGTTAAAGTATTAAGGTCAGCTTTTTCTTCGGTATGGTATTAGAAATGTCGTCACTCATTGCCGGATACTTAGCATGGTTGTAACCCCCTGCCAGACGATACCCCTAAAGCTTTGCGCTTACATTGCAAATGCTGACTAAACTTTACGAGATAGATCAAAATAATGTACTACGGAATTGTAAATCTAAAAAAGATCTACAAAAAAGTCTACGATGCTATATGTCTATCTCTTTAGGTACTATTTTCACATCTTTGTTACTTATTAGCTGCAAAAGTAACGATCGTCCAAATTGCTTAATGCCTGATCGTTCTTACCCGGGTTGGGGACTACGCGCTGAGAAACTTTCAGGTTTAATAAAATGACGAAGGCCTGACTAACGCGGGCTCTTAGGATATAATATCTTAACATGAAATTACGCTTAATATTTGACTCGTATTTAGGCAAGGGTTTCGCTAGTTTAAGAATAAACAGCAAGCCTTTTAAATGCCAGTATTCAAATATATATAACCTGGTATGTACTTAATTTGCTAGACATATAATATTGTTCCAATATCACATGGAATTTAAATGAAAACGAGGACATATCTTCACACGTTAGTTCCTGTGCAATGAGACGTGAATTGTATTGGCTAGGGTTGTCGATTATTGCCTTATTTAAAAAACACTATAGCGGTTTTCTTTTCCTCTTTTTAGGGATGTTTTTTTTACAATTGAAAAAAAATGCATGTATTATTGCATAATTTCATTCGGTGGCCTTGGTTGATCTATGTATCTACGAGTAATGGTTTAGTACCATTACTCGTAGATAATAATTTTAGCCTGTGGTTGTCAAGTCTCCCTTTGAAGAATAGATCATCTGCCATTCTGCCTGGCTGTTCGTTAGAGGTGAATGGTTGGCTATGCGAGTCACTACCTTCGTGGCTACTAGGTGGTAGGGTTCTGCAATAGCGCCAGTGCTTGTCACTGTCGTGTTCTGGTTTGGAAGCTAAGGCAGCCGGTAAACTTATGCACGTGGAATTAAGACCTGGCCACAGCCCACAAGTAAACTAACGTACTAAGTATTAACATATTTGATGTCTATAGGCAATGGATTGTCTCTTTATATCAGGAGGACCATCTGCTTGTTTGTTATCCTATGATATAAAAAAAATATGAAACGTAGTGATAGTGACGAGGTTTAGTAAACTTTTGTATAAGATATGATATAAAAATCATCCTTGCAGACTTGTATGCTATTTGAACTAACTGTTTCTCACACGAGTTTCTCCAAAAAAGATGTTATTACAATCTAACTTAACGTAACGTAAGTTCAAAAATGTAATGTTACAACGATGCCATTTACAATTCTTTATTTTATGGTGAAAATTTCGTTGTACAAAAAAAGTTTATAGAAAACTTGATCCCCGTCAACCCTAGTTCCGTTGCACGCAGCCGGCGGCGAGGCACAGCATTTCCGAACGCATCGCCGTTCAATATCCGCGAGGATTGTTTGTAGATCTGCTCCCCATGCCACCCGCCTGCCATCCCAGCCCGCGCCGTCCTCCAATGGTGCCTTATACTTGTACTCTATGGAACAATGACGTATATTTCGTAATATAAAACAGACCGTTGCTTTTTATTATGTGGCTACGAAGTATACGTGTATTAATGAAAATACAACACCTGTTAGCTTTTGTAATGTTTTGTAATTCTCTGATTTATAAATTATCGATCGGTCCGCTGGGATATATATTTTTTTTAAACTCACAAAAATAATTTTCTTTTCGGGATAGTAATTTTTAAACGCAGTAAAAAAAGCAATCAACTTTCCATTTCTTGTGTCCCCAGAACTCAACAAGATCGATTCATAAATGACTGAGTTCAGAGGTAACAAAAACATACAGGCGGATTGATTACCTCCTCTTGGGAGGTCGGTTGAAAAATAGTTTATGTGTTGATATACCAAAATTTTATCTCAATCTATTAAGATCCAAAAAATAAAGAAATACTTTCAGATTTATGTATTACTAGCTGCAGCGTGCAGCCCACTCCATTATAAAAAGTTTTTGGTGTTCCGCGGGAACAACTAATTTTTCCGGGATAAAAAGTAACCTATGTGCTATTCCAAGTCACCGTCTACTTGTGCGCCGAATTTCATCCATATCTGTTCAGTAGTTTTTTCGTGAAAGAGTAACAAACATACATCCATACTCACAAACTTTCGCAT
>DWBA01000716.1:0-12222 GCA_018236825.1 Apodemia zela
CAGGTCATCATCTATCTGTGTGCCAAATTTAATGCAAATCCGTTCAGTGGTTTTGGCGTGATTGAGTAACAAACATCTATCCATTCATCCATACATCCAAACTTTCGCATTTATAATATTAATAATATAGATAATATAAATTTATTCCATTGTTTAGAAATTTTTACTTCTGTCGACAGTGCTTATGCCTGTCCTTTTTTGTTTTGGTTTTAAATACGGGACGTGAGTTTACTAACACACTGAAATACCATGAAAAAAATACAAAATAATGCACCAAACCATTTAAAAACGTTACCTAACTTGTTATTCCTCGTAAATCGAGCCCGGACCCCTGTGTCCGAAGATGTCTGTGTACAAATTGACTGCGTTTAATTACTCCACAACCCACGTGCTACACGTGTTGGGCATACTCGTAACATGAGTACGATGTTAAAGCTAGATGGTAATACAGAAGGATATTTTCATACAGCTCGTATAATTATCTTGTATCTGGATAAGTGTTTCCAAAGGATAAGAATGATGATTGTGGGAATGCGGTTGAGTGATATAGTGGTAAACTGTCTACTTTTACGCAGACGATACTGCACTTTTTCAATTTCATCTCCATCTCAACTCCGTCTGAACTTCAAACACTGATCACCGGTATGAAAGACGATTGTGAGAAAATAGGCTTACAATTATTGAATGCGAAGAAAAACAAGATACTGGTATTTGAACAGGAAGTAACCAGAACGGATGTAAGAGTTGTGGTTGATGATGTAGTGTTGGAACAAGTGGACAAGTTTTTATATCTTGAATGAGTTTTAGCAGAGATGGAACCTACTCCGCAGCGGAGTAGGTACTCCGCGGTGTACCTACTCCGCTGATGTAGAAAGAAGAGTACGTGCGGGCAACAGAGTGAATGGAGCGTTCGTGAATCTACTTCAAAACACTATCCTTAGCCGCGGTGCCCGTCTAGCCCTGTATAATTGTGCGCTTCTTCTAACGCTGGATGGAAGTGAGAGCTGGGTATGCCAAAAGCGCTATGAAAAATCTGTGATGTAACACTCGCGGATCGCGTTAGTTATAACGAGGTGAGAGATAGGTTGGAATTAAAAACAGTATCGGTGTAAAAATAAAAGAGGGCATGCTCTGTTGGTTCAGACATGTTAAAAGAATGACAGATAAACAATTAACAAAACAGATATACAATGCGAATGTGGATGAACATGGTACGTTAGTCTTGGTAGTACTGTAGGTACTGGGGGAAACAAATTGGTCAGATGCTGTCCAAAGGTGGTGTCAAGAGTTTCCGAATCCGGCGATGAATGTGGGGGAAGAAAGGCAAATATTATGTCTAGACCTTGATCTCTAGGACACTCAATTCTCTTATTTCAATTAGTGCTTTTCTTTGTTTGATGTCACGTTTGCCTAGTAGTTAGCCTTTTCAGTTGAGATGAATTTACGGGTCCCTGGTCCCAAGTTCAATTTTTGAATCGAACGAAGCGTGTTATTAGGACTTTGGATAAAAATAGTAGTAGCATAGAGTTTGAAATATATTGAAATTGGCAAATTTTGGTATGATGGTTTAGACCTCCATACCAAAATCGTCAGCAACCTTGTCTATTTGATTTGTCTTGTCTAACGATCGATAACCTAGATTTTCAATCAACGTTTGTTTCACATTTTCTTCCAAGTGAAATTGTGAAATGATATTTATCTTTTATTTTATTTCTCTTTAAAAATAATATTTATCAATCATTTCTAAAGTTTAAACGTAATTGCAAGTTTCAACTTCATATTTATTAAACATATATTGTGTATCGTAATGACATGTCTTTCAATTTGCTTGTTTATTTAAGCAGATTACCAGATTTATTTATAAAAACTTATACACATCATAGTAGCACATTCACGCTAGCGCGAATTTTCATTAATTTAGTAAGTACAATAGTAGTCGCTGACTCAGTAGTCAATGGCTTAGCTTCGCAAACACGTAATAGTACGTGTAGTTGCGATTATGCTGGTTGGAACGAGTCTAATCTGGAGCTGTGTATCAAGAAAACTCTCTGTAAGGTATTCGTGTGGCAGAACGTGCGGCGCTTGTACAATGGGTAAAGTTTATTACGTGGTCCATTGTTTGTCAATGTTACTCCTTTAGTTCAAAGACTCGAGCACACGTAGCACGTGATGTTTTGTGCAACATTATAATCATCAACTGACTATTATAACTAGATTCTATATCATAAATGTCATTGTTAAAATGGATATTCATAATGTAATCATTTTGTAAGGGTATAGCAAGAAGATTAATAAATTATTCTTTTATAATATAGGAAAGAGGACAAGCAGACTAAAGATAGTACAAGATGACCGTTCACAACTGTAATTTTAAAAGCAGCAACGATTTTAATTGTGCTATACTAGTTGTGTGGCAGCGATGTAAAAGCATCAAGCGCTGTGCGTATATTGGCTACCATATTTTCCTAGCCAAAACCTGACATTAACAAACTTTGACGAAATTTAGTAACGCTGAACTTAATTTACGGAAATCCAGAACTCAAAGATAAAATAAAGTAGTTTAATTTGCAACATTTTTATGTATAACTACTGAAACTTCGCTGGAAAAGCAATGAAACAAATGGAAAAAAATTACCGAAGGCCTGAAAGTTTAAAAAACCAAACAAAACAACGAATTAAATAACTTAACGAAGGCCTAAATATTGAGAAGCCAATTAAGCTTCGAAACAAATGGAACAAACTCATGGAAAACCGGAAACCTGAAAAGAACAAGCAGATTAATAAATAAAACAAACTTATCCAAGGCCTGAAAATTGAAAAGTCCAAGAACCCCAAAAAAATAAAACAAACTTATCCAAGGCCTGAAAGTTGAAAAGACCAAGAAGCGCAAACAATAAAACAAACTTATCCAAGGCCTGAAAGTTGACAAGGGCATGAACCGCAAAAAAATAAAACAAACTTTCAGAAGGCCTGAAACTTGAAAAGACCAAGAACCGCAAAAAATAAAACAAACTTATCCAAGGCCTGAAAGTTGAAAAGGGCAAGAACCGCATACAAATAAAACAAACTTACCGAAGGCCTGAAAGATGAAAAGACCAAGAACTGCAAAAAATAAAACTAACTTATCCAAGGCCTGAAAGTTGAAAAGACCAAGCAGTGTAATTAAAGACTCTAGTAGCACAATGATCACACTTCGTTTGTGTAGTAAATATTAGCAGCACAAAAAAAAACACAAAATATACGTTCTCAACTAAATTGTCACGTGCAATTAAGAGCGGCTTCACGTGAGGCCCCAAGCAGCAACCATCGTCTATATACACCAAAGATGGTAATGGTGCGTTGTTTGTTACTTAATTAATATTAGCAACTGTACAACATTAGATAACATTGGGTATGCAGGTAGTGTGTGTCCAGACTTAACATATAGGTTATTACTATCTTGGAAAAATCCATGGAAAACTTTACTACGTTGCAAGCTGAGGGGCGTGGCTAGAATATAATTATAAAAACCTATACCAGTTTGAACTTAAAAAATTTAATAACAGTTAATTCATGCAAACAAAACCACGTGTATATAAACCTGTTTAAAGTTTAATGCAGGTTTATCTAGAATTGGAACCGCTTGAAAGTTGGACTATCCTCTCCTTAGCTTTCAGCGTTTGCACTTGTGCGCGTTAGTCGTAGTAAGCAGTAGTCGTAGGTAGTTAGTAGTAGTAGTTAGTTATAAAGAAGGAATAAAGGTTTTTTTATAATATAAGATAGCAAGCAAGCAGATGGCTCTCTTGAGGTAAAGAGATAACCTTCATCTATATACACCAAATATGTTAATGTTGCTATCCGTATGGCGAGGTGTTAATTCCACTTGCATACATTTACCGGCTACCCTCTAAACCAACAATGACAAGCATTGACGCCATTGCGGCAGGAATAGGTAAGGCGGTGGTACCAAATGCTAGGGCGAGACGTTGTAGAACTCTTCCGCTGAGTAGTCAAAATTGTCATGAAAGTCAATGGTTTGCCTTTTGCGAACTGCCTGGCAGAATAGCAAATGGTCTATTTCTCAAAGGGGGCCAAAATCAGCACCATAATATATAGTAGTGCAGACTTACAAAACCCAAAGAAGAGCAAATTAAATTCCCTTCTATGAGTTTCTGATTTTTGCTTTAAATAACACCGATTTAGAAATGAATTATTAAACATTTAAAAAGGAAGTCAGAAAGATAATGGTGTTCCGTATATTTTTCACTTTCAATCGTCGGCACTTGGTAAAATTCCATTATTATTAGTTAAAACCAATAAATGATTACTGGGTTTAACTAAATAATAATGGTGTTCCAACTCACGTGTTTCATACTTGGCTCTCAATATCGTAATATGTGTTTCCCGGAGATAGCACAAAAGCATATCAGTAATAGTCTTTAATAATCTAATTGGCTTTCATATTCATGAACGCAGAGAAGAACACTTCCCATTTACCATAAACTAGTATATAGTGGCAACAAGAGCGTAACACTCACTCTATCTTTCCTGTACAAAGATGTTCAGAAGCGTTACATGAAATTGCCAGCACAGCGACTAGCGCGGGACTCAGAATAAATTTTTATGCGTGTGTATGTCACTGAACTCCTCCTAAACGGCTGGACCGATTGTAATGAAATTTGTTGTGTGGATTCGAGATTGGTTTAGATTCACAATTGAACCCGATAGGTAGCGCTGCGATCGAGTTCGGGTAGAACAATGTTTGCCGGGTCTGCTAGTAAATATATACATATTCACGGGACAAATTACTCTAATTGATCCAACCCCGAAGTAAGCAAATTATTGCTTGTGTTATGCAGAACAGGCGAATCTGCGAACTTGAGGTGCAGCACAAAGCAGACCTCGAAGCCAAGTGCAATGAAACAAAGGCCCGTCCACCCACCGCCATTAACTGTAATTAGGTATGTAAGCGGCAAGCTCACCTATCCACGCTGTGCCCCGTGATTTTTGCTACTAAAATCAGCTGTTTAGGCCATATCCAAGCGCATCAACCCTCTGCCCACTAGACCACAGTGGACCGGTGGTCTAGTGGACAGGCAATTTAAAAATGCTTTCTTTTTCTTCAGTTTTCTGATAAAAAACAACTTTGTCCGGGATTGGAAAAGTGCCCGATTGGTGATAAGTTTGCCATCTATCACATTTTGAGACTAAGTATCTTCGACTATTTGTGAGTGCACTGGTTGTACCTCTGCCTACCTATTCGGGGATACGGGCGGGAAGATACTTTTTTTCTCAATGACAATATGACATAGTCATTTTTTTAAAAATCAAACCGATATTCCGCGACGCTTCGCTAGTAAATTTAAATATAATTTAGAATTGCCACAGTCAAAATTAAAAATGTACAGTTCCGGACCAAATATAATGTGTGTAAAAATATTAATACAACAAATTATCAGGTAAAATTGAGTTGGAAAAAAACGATTGTATATTTATAAAACTTGTGAAAAGTCTTCCGATAAAAAAATGTTGCTACACTAGCATAAATCTTTTATAAAATGGATCGCTTCAGGCCTACATTGCAATACCCTAATAGGGTGTATAATTAATAATTGTGTTCATTACCTTTTAATTATTTTAACACCTAACATGTAACATATAATGCAATAAATTATTGATTATTGAGTATTGAAATGTCGCCATGGGCGAGGTAGCAGGGATATACTATCCTTTATGAAATGCGACGTTTAGACATTTATTTAGTTAATAATACGTATACAGGATTCTAGAGGATAATGTTCTATCCTGGCACAGCTGTATAGATATAAGGGTTCGTAAGCTAACAATCTAGATGGAGGCTAGTAACCTTCGATGAACGACCTGGAGGATGATGACGCCGACTTAACACTACAATAATATTGGAATATTTTTTATCACTTCGTTTGTTTATACTTAGCAGGGAAGTATAGCTTTTATATACAGGTTGATTGAACGAGTGATGAGATAGTATCAAAATACGGTTATTACCTAAGTGATTAATTACTAATTATTTCCACTGGAATCGACAAATTTATAAAGAAATATAGATTGGTATCTATTTACGATTTGACTATTTTCTGGCTTTCGAAATCTCAAAACTACCTAACTTGAATCTAGAGTGTCCTGACTCAAATCACCTATTTTTATTTTATGATTTTTTTTTAATTTATTTAACGACCAAAACCAAGAACAACAAAATACACGACAAGAACTCGACGAACGATTGTTTTTACGACCTAAATATGATAAATTGTCCTATAAATATTTGACGTGACATTTAGATTCAAGCTACTTCTACCGCCATCTATCGAGCTAAGTGAAAACCATCCAACAGTATCCAAAAAATATATTAAAGACATTGCCGTGCCAATCACTAGATGATATGAAATAAGTGGATTCCTATTAGAAAATTTAATTGATATTCATTTTCGTTATAATTTGTTTTTATATGTTGGTTTAACTTCCATATTGATCTCCTTGATTATGGTACCAAGGTTCATCATCTCCTTTTAACAATACGAATTCGTTGGTAATGAACTATTCTAACAAAAACAATACTTACTAATTACATTTTCAGGAAGCTTTCAGATCGTCGCGGCGCCTTAAAGGTTACAAAGGAATTAGTAACCGTAAATTATTCCATAACTCTTTGTGCCCGTGTTGAACAATTCTGTGCATAATAGTGAAGACCCATTTGATCCAAATGTAAAATCTATTTTAATCTCCTAACTTTTTAGGGAAGATGCAATGGAACTGCAACATTATAATTTTTCTTGTGTGCGTGCCGACCTACGTAAAAACACGAAATTAACCATTACTTATACTTTACTATATACTTTAAATGATGTTTGAAATTAACCGTCTAGGCGTTAACACGTAGGTATTTATTAATCTGCTCAAATGTTTTATAAGGTTTTAAAAATTGGTACTTTTATAGATTTCAACACTTTGGAAAAATGGCATCTAATGACAGTTTTTCGACAAGATCTCCTTTTCTACTCACTTAACGTTAAAAACACTTAAATTTAAAATTTAATTTAAAAGTATTTTTTCCTACAGTTTATGACAGAACAATTTTTTTTAGTAAATTCAATAGGTTTGGAGTACCAGTGCCGTGAAGTATTTCTTTATGCGTTTCTACTAAAATGCTCATCACACACCAAGCGTGTTTTTTGATGGAGGTTTCCCCAGTAAGCCTAATCCTACTTAAGAACATCTATACACTCTGCAGCCCGCTTCATTCTAAAAAGTTTTGGTGAATGCCCCGGTAACAACATATTTTTCCACCTCGTTTCTCTCTCTTTAGGCACAACTTTGCCACCTTGTAGGTATCTTTGTCGCTCCTTAGGAAAGAGTACATGGAAATCTTTATAGGTAAATACCAATTTTCTAAACCCCCGAAAAACATAACCCCATATGTTTTAATCAAATTACCGTAGTAACCGAAAGCAATAAAAAATAAAACTCATCTGTCAATGTCATACAACTTTCAGTCAGTTATTCTAGAGATTAAGATACGCCCTCTACGTAGCATAGCATGTTTATTCGCTAAAGTAATTGTTTACTCATGAGTTATTCGTGTTTTCTGTTATAATTTTTAAAATAAAGTGCACTATGAGGGGATAAATTTGTTGATTTTGTTTTTCGGGTAAAAACTATTTTTTTCTCCCGTAGTGCTGTTGAATCGGACAATAACTATTGTCCTTTCCTCCTGATCGAAAGATAAACCATCGCCTATAACACTAAAGGTGATAATTGTGCGTTGTTATCCGTGTGGCGGCTTGGTAATGCCACATTAATAAGTCTACCGGCTACCTTACCTTTTAAACCAGAACACAATTGAAATATGTCTAAAAATAGCCAGCCCCATAACTACTATACCTGTTCTGCTACACAAGAGCTTTTTGCCTCAATCGGCGTCGTTAGCCATTCACATCTACAACGAGGTGGTCAATTATCAAAGATCAATGGTAGTTACTTTAGTACAACCTTCCAATAAATATGATGATAATATGTATAGTTATATTACTTATTCCACTGAAGGTATGCAAATATTTATCAGAAACTTTAGTGCTATTTAATTAACATTATATTTCAAGAGCTGGTTATTCAAAATCAGTTTTAATTTTGGCACGTTAATAAACAAGACTTCTAAACTACACAAATCTTTCATATTCCAAACAAAATCTGTAGAAGAGAGTAAGAATCTGTAAGTCATGTGTGTTTGTTTAAATTTATTAAAAAAAAATTGACAGTTTACAATTTTTCTACTTTGTAGCTAATAACACATATTCAGAGCTCTAAAATGGCTTTGAATGCCATTTTAAAGATCAAAATCAATAATCAATCATCATCTTTTTTCATTCGTTTTTGCTTCTTTAAATTTGAATACCTCAATTTAGCGGGAAATTTCTGGAATGGCCAGCATGGTCAACTAGCTTACAGTTTTTTTTTGTAAACGGAAATCTTCTATTTTTTTTAATTAAACACCCGTTACTAAATATTTGTGAGCTCTGGAGCTATTATTGATATTTGTAATTACATTGGCCCTAGCGGCCTTGGCAGCGTTAACGTTATATGAGAAGGGAGCTTAGTGTATCTAACGGCGCATATTATTTAATACAACCCAATCACTAATTTGGAATATGTTGGTGTCGAGTTGATGCACCTATAGCCTCAATTAGTAAGTATACTGTCCACAGTATTGCAAATAACAAGGTCACCAAATATGGTGATAGGAATTACCATCTCACCAGCCGATAAAACTGTGAACCGTCCACATGATCTTTTAAAGTTCTGTATATAATCACTATGTAAAATCTTATCTACAATACTTGATGCCATAAAGATTAGATTAATTGATTGATTCTTACTTCAATCCTGCGTATCTTTTTTTAGGTACTCGTAACACGCCAGATGTTTACCAGATATTATTTCAAGGATTACTATAGCAAAACAGGCGATTAACAAAAAAAAACATATTTTTAAATCGAAGATGTCAACGAAAATCAAAAAACAATTTATAAAGCTTTATGTTTGGAGCATAGCTTTATATGGTAGCGAAACATGGACACTAACGCAGAGGAAAAGAGAGAGACTGGACGCATTCGAGATGTGGTGTTGGAGGAGAATGGAGGGAATAAGTTGGACAGAGAAGGTAGCAAACGCGGAAGTGCTTCTGAGCACTGAAGAAAAAACACTATTAAGAACATTAGAATACAGACGAGGGAAAATGATAGGCCATCTTTTGCGGCACGATGAACTATTTAAAACCGCGATAGAAGGAAAGTTGGAGGGAAGACGAGGTAGAGGAAGACCAAGGATAGAATTTATAAGCCATCTCAGACACAAAACCAACACAGCCTCCTATCAAACGGTGAAGGAGCTCGCCCTTGATAGAGAAAAGTGGAGATCGCTTCACAGACAAGAGTCTAGTTCTTAAATAATAAGAAGAACACGCCACATATCTCTTCTTTCGACCGACAAAAAACGGAAGTAATTATCAGTTTCACGTGTATGTATGTAGTATTGTTGGAATTGGATAATATTTGAGTATGATGATCTATTTAGGCGTCCACGCACTTCGTGTGTATTCGATTTCGAAAGCTTATGGTTCCCATAAATATTAGAAACTAGCTGCAGCGTGCAGCCCGCTGCATTATAAAAGTTTTTGTTCAATCCCTCAGGAACGACTAATTTTTTCAGGATAAAAAGTAGCCTTTGTGCTATTCCACGTCGTTATCTACCTGTGTGCCAAATTTTATCCAAATCCGGTCAGTGGTTTTGACGTGATTGAGCAACAAACATCCATCCATCGATCCATCCAAACATCGAAACTTTCGCGTTTATAATACTAGCTGCACCGTGCAGCCCGCTGCATTATAATATTTTTGGTTAATCCCGCGGGAACAAATCGTTTTTTCCGGGACAAAAGTAGCCTATGTGCTATTCCAGGTCATAATCCACCTGTTTGCCAAATTTCATCCACATCCATTCTGTAGTTTTTGCGTGATTGAGCAACAAACATCCATCCATACATCTAAACTTTCGCATTTATAATATTAATATGATTTATTTTATATAATCGGGCACAGGTGCTCTTTTAGCAAGGTCAGAGCAAATAAGAGCTCCTCTTACAATTGAAACTTTTGTCATCCTTAAGATCCTTAAAATATATTGTATAAATCTAGTAGGCACATCTAAAGAAAATATTAGCACGTACTACCTACCTAAGTACTAACAAAACACTTTTTTTATATCATAAGATAGGAAACAAGTAGATGGTTCTCCTGATGGAAAGAGAAACCATCGACTACATACACCTAATATGTTAATGGTGCGTTGCTATCCGTGTGGCGGGATGGCCATGCCACATGCATAAGCCAACCGGCTACCTTAATCTCGGAACACCACAATGACAAGCATCGACGCTATTGCGGTCGAAATAGATAAGGTGGTGGTACAAATACCCGAGCGAGACGTTGCGGAACTCTACCACCTAGTAGTCACGATAGTAGTGACGGATATAGCCAATCCGTCGCCTAATACGACCTGCCCGACGAAACGGCAGTTGGTCTATTCTTCAATGGAGCTCGAACCAAAACGAGCGAAAATACATACTAAACACCCTAACCCAGAAACACAAACATCTACGTTCATCACACAATCGTTTGTCCCCATCGGGAAGCAATCCCGAGCCCCTCAATTCGTAATTAGGTTCCCTAACCACTCACCTAACGTGGCGATCAATAAAAGTATATTAGCACATGAATTATAACTAATGATGGAAAACGCAAGTTTGCGAACCAATTGGAAATATCCGATGTTTATTTTGTTGTTTGCGTAGTGGAGTGTGGCAAATAGGGAAAAAACTTTCCAATCGCAATTCCTAAGGGCGTGTCGGGTAAAATAAAAACAGCTTGGAACGGTTTTTGCGACGCCACGTTTACAGGAAAACCACTATTGTTTACAGTTAAAAGTATCTTCTTCACGCCTGTATTCCCGAAAAATTAGGCAGAGGTATAACCAGTGCACCCACGATTAGCCGAAGATATTCGGTCCCACAATGTGATTATCTGCAATAATAATTATTAAATAAATAATTAAAAACACATTTTTTTAATTTCCCATCCCGGGTTCGATTCCAGGAACCCGGGACCTCGTGTGGTCCGCTCCGACACCGGACCACTAGTCCACAGAGGCGATCAATATATTAAATATTTTTAGGAACCTATTGTCCTTCATTACTTATTGTTATTTATTTTGTACTAGCTGTACTCTGCGCGCGTTGCTACGCCAACGTGTCGCCATCTATCGAAAATTGGTCGTACCAACTCGAAAACCTTCGCGGGTTCATGCACAACAACTATGCTAAAGATCATCGAATGATCGAATGCCTAGTTTACGATTCTATAAAGGACATACAGACAAACATTCATTTTTATATAACAAGAAGATTGTGTAACATTTCTGGGAATAAATACTTCGTGTAGAATAACTTTACGCCTAACCTGCTAACAAAACATCACCTATAAGGAACCTAAAGTTATTATAAACGTTATTATAAACGTAGGGTTTACTATTTAAGTAACAGTAGGAAGTGGATAGTGATTTATAAGCGTATCTCGGGACACACATTGTTGGATATTGAGGTCTGTGATCACTTCTCATTAGTTACAAGTAGTTCTCACAAAGCAAATTAGACATGACTCCTCATTATTCTTTTGTTTGGTGGGAGTGTCGGCGCATATGTGTAAAATGTGTCTGTATAGGGCATGCTCCGTTGGTTCGGACCGAAAGTATGGTAGATGAAAGGTTAACAAAACAGCTGATATACAATGCGAATTTAAAAGGATGTAGGGACCGGGGAAGACCAAGATTGACATACCATGATCGGATTGATCGAGTACTATCTGAAGGTGGTGTCAAGAATCTTCGCAACCGGCGTATTTGTATGAAGACAGTAATTAATGTACAGGAAGCAAGACAGTCGACTTACGTCACTCGGTCCTCTTTTCCCTACCCCGTATGGAATATGTATGTTATGTGTCATTCTCACACTTTCAAGATAACTGCCATCACGCTAGCCAACAAACTCTAGCCAACAAACAATATAAGATTATATTTATTGTAAACTAGCGACCCGCCCCGGCTTCGCACGGGTACAATATATACATATAAACCTTCCTCTTGAATCACTCTATC